>PDND01000040.1:0-159724 GCA_002572855.1 [Emmonsia] crescens
AAAAAAAAAAAGGGAAAATCAAGTAAAAACACTTCATTAAAATGAAATAGCAAAGCCTTACGAAATGTAGCAAACATATCCTGCGCATGTTTAGGATTTCCCTCCCTCCAAGCGCCGTTTGACAGCTTGTCGACGAGCCTCGAGCCATGATTCCGCTGGTCAAAGGCTACGGCAATGAGACCCTTATTTTCCTGACTGGGGGACACTCGTCCCTCGCGCAGTCTGCTGTTCCAATCTGCAATGGCATGACATGCAAAACCTTCCATAGAATCTGCCGTGCTCAATCGTGGGTGCATGAGATATAGACATGATACCTCCTTAGCTTGTGCGGGGAGCTCATCCAGGCCATAGACGGCGCAAAGGATGCCGGCGATTGGGAAGACCTTCTTGGATACCTTCGGAGCAGGCATAGGGTAGGTTTTCACCATGGGATCAATTGGAGAGGCCATGTTATTTTGCGGGGGGTTTCCAACAGAAGAGGACTGCAGGACAATCCATAACCACCAAGCAATTGCATTCTCGCCGGGAAATATCCCATATTATATATCCAGTCCTTCTCCCGGCAACTTTCCGCTTGGTTGTTGAAGTCCGAGGTTAGAACGAGGTCACGTGGAATGGTTCAACTTCGGAGATTACAAGGTTACAATACAGTTACAATACCAAATATCGGGGAAATGTATTTGCGGCTCCATGTATTAGCGTGTGGATTTAAGGTTAGAACGCGTTGCAACTTCGTCATTGTTGCAAAGCATCAGATGTGATTGCTGGCAATAGAACTCTTGCCACCGCGTCACTCCGCAATTCACACGCAGCTGTCTTAGGTAAGCTGTTTCAAACCTCTCGACGGCGGATCCACTCGACTGCAACCTGGATGAATTCCAGGTTTCAAGAAGAAGATTATCGTCGGATCAAAGCTCTAGACTTTCTGCCAGTAGATCTTCTATTTCTGCAGTGCTGCAGGTCTTGAGCTTCGGGAATTGAGGGCATAATGCTAGTTCTATAGACTGCCTTTGTTCCTTCCTACGTGCTTCACTTAGCTGGTATGTGCCTCCTTTTCAGCGTCTTCGCTACTTGACCTCTGTTAAAGACCGGAAACCCCTGACAATGACCATTGTTTGCTATTATATAGGAGCCTGTCGCAATGGGAGAAGACTCAATCCCATCGATGGGAGAGGGACTTCAGCAATCTTCATCGCCACGACGGTCAAGCATTCCACAAAATTTAAAGATTACCGTGCCGCACGATGTTTCCCAAAATGGCATGAGCTTCACTCCCTCCCCGAAAGATGAAACGCCGCAATCTAGTCTCTCCAAGAAAAACCCTATGAATGGAATCAATGGCACACATGGCATTGCCAGGAAACCTGTGGCGATGGGTTCGGGATTCGAGCCTTCCAGCTCACAACAGCTCGAGCGTGATATGGACACTGCTGGCGATAGCGACGTTACAGGACACCAAGGAAACATACTCTCTCACGCTAAGCCTGCCTCCGTCCCGTCGCGAAACCCGTCAGGCAAATCTGTAAAGGCAAAGCAGCAAAGGCCACAAGGCTT
Organism: [Emmonsia] crescens; assembly: GCA_002572855.1. NCBI lineage: Eukaryota > Fungi > Ascomycota > Eurotiomycetes > Onygenales > Ajellomycetaceae > Emergomyces > [Emmonsia] crescens. The sequence continues at coordinate 1,555 of PDND01000040.1, forward strand.
CTTAACTCCACAAGGACGTCGGAGTGTGCAGTTTGCTCGAGCCACTTCTGATCACGAAGGAGGGGGAGCATCGCATTCCAGGGCTTCCTCTATAGGCCCAGAAGATGGAGACCAATTGTCAAAAGACCGCCGGTTGCATTCGTCCCTGTTCTCAAAACTGAAGGCATTTGCTGCCTCCCCTTCCTTCCCTGCGCATACCCGTACTGCGAGTGGGTTGACAATCGGAGACGAATCCGCAGAACCTAGACCACTTGGCGATATCGCCACTCCGGGATCTGAAAGAGGGGAATTCCGCTTCCCCAACACTCTTGAGGAGGAAGGAAGCGAGATGGATGCAGATGCGGAGTCTAGTTCTGGGGAACAAGCGAGCGGTATTCCGAAAAAGAAGAGGAAAACCCGAAGACCACCTGGTTCAGGATCTCGTACCGCTCCTACGACTCCGAAATCAACTGTGCGGCCACATTTTCCTCCAAACAGCTCCTATACCCATGGAGACAATTTCCGCAGCGGCCATTTCCCTCGCAGGACTGACCCAAACGCTATTCCTCCTCAGACACGCGATGGCGTTTCTGAAGACGAAGGCCGAGAAAGGTTAAAACGTGATAATATGTGGAGAAGGCGAAACGGATGGCTGCAGAGCGCCCGCGGGTTAAGTTATAGTGGTCCAAGTCGACCAGAAGGTCGAGGTTCTCAAGACGAGAAAAGGCTAAGTAATTTTCGACGTTTAACTGGATTTGGGGGCCAGTCAGATCATGGTGAGGGTCTTAGTGCTACATGGAGACGACACAAAGGAGAACGCGGCTCTAGCCTTAGCGCCCAGAGATGGCGACAGATCAAAGCAGGGCTCAAAATGATCGGTCAACGCAAAAAGGTTGAAAGCACAGTAGACCATGTGAAATCTGCTGAGTTGCTTGCCGAACTTACCTCTGGTATTCCTGCTGCCCTTTTGTTGGCAAGCATGTTCCAGAGGGATGAGCATGGAAGCAGACGTATTCCTATTCTCCTTGAGCAACTGAAGGTTCATATCACGGACAGCAAATTCGACACACATTCCAGTGATCGTCACTTGATATTCCGAATAGAACTGGAATATGGCAGTGGAATGACCCGAATGAAGTGGGTAATCAACAGAACTCTCAGAGATTTCGCCAACCTCCATATAAAATATAAACTCCAAATCGGGACCAGGAGGTATATTCAGCTCAAAGCCCATGACTCAACACACCCTCTACCGCACTTCCCAAGAAGTGCTTTCCCTTACCTACGGGGCGTTAGAGGCTTGGAGAGTGAAGGGGAAGAGGAGGTAGACGAAGGGGGTTATGAAACCGCAGGTGATGGCACTAGCGGGAATGAAAGGGCAAACAAGAAGAAGAAACGGCGCTCATCACTAGGACTTCCCCGTAGACGATCGAGTTTGACTGCTCCGGCAGAGAGTAGTGCCTCAGGAGCTTTGGAGCCAGGCATCACGCGCGCTGCGTCCATTGGGGGTGTTAAAAAAGAATCGTACCCGGAACGCCAACGGAAAAAGCTCGAGATCTATCTCCAACAAATGATCCGTTTCCTTATCTTCCGTCCTGACAGCAACAGGCTTTGCAAATTTTTAGAACTTTCAGCATTGGGTGTCCGGCTGGCATCGGAGGGGAGCTACCATGGCAAGGAGGGTTTCCTCGTTATTCAGTCGTCGAAAGGGCTCGATTTCCGGAGAGCGTTCAACCCGGCCATGATGAAATCGCGACACTCGCCAAAGTGGTTCTTGGTCCGACATAGCTACGTTGTTTGTGTCGATTCACCTGAAGAAATGAACATCTACGACGTCTTTTTGGTAGATCCTTTCTTCCAAATTCAGCCCCAGAAAGTGCGGTTACGTGACCAAAAGCCCAAACAATTGGCTCAGTCCGCGAAACAGTCGGCGACACATGCACAGCATCATACGCTAAAACTTCAAAACTCCGAACGTAAGCTAAGGTTACTCGCTCGAAATGAGCGTCAGTTGCACCAGTTTGAAGATTCGATTCGATTTATGGTGGATACCACGCCTTGGTCAAAACCTAATCGGTTCGATAGCTTTGCCCCCGTACGTCCAAACTGTTTCGCTCAGTGGTTAGTCGACGGTCGTGACTATATGTGGGTGGTATCCCGCGCTATAAACCAGGCCAAGGACGTCATCTACATCCATGACTGGTGGTTGAGTCCCGAGCTCTACATGCGGCGGCCAGCTGCTATCAGCCAGAAATGGAGACTTGATCGATTGCTTCAAAGGAAAGCACAGGAGGGTGTCAAGGTTTTTGTGATAATGTATCGAAACATCAACTCTGCCATTCCTATTGACTCGGAGTACTCTAAATTTTCGTTGCTCGATTTGCATCCGAATATCTTCGTGCAAAGATCCCCCAACCAGTTCAGACAAAACACGTTTTTCTGGGCCCATCATGAGAAACTGTGTCTTGTAGACCATACTCTCGCATTTATTGGCGGTATTGATCTCTGCTTTGGGAGGTGGGATACGCCACAACATCTTCTTACAGATGATAAATTGACAGGGTTTGAACTTACTGATGTGCCTAAAGATGCGGATCATTGCCAGCTCTGGCCGGGGAAAGATTATTCGAATCCGAGAATTCAGGACTTCTATGATCTCGACAAACCATATGAAGAAATGTATGACCGTGAGGTTGTTCCTAGAATGCCGTGGCATGACATTTCTATGCATGTGGTAGGACAGCCGGCTCGTGACCTCACCAGACATTTTGTCCAGCGCTGGAACTACATTCTACGACAACGAAAGCCCACTCGACCAACTCCATTTTTACTCCCTCCGCCAGATTTTAATCCTGCGGACTTGGAATCCCTTGGCCTCGATGGCACTTGCGAAGTTCAGATCCTGCGGTCGAGCAGCACTTGGTCAACCGGAACGCCCGACGTGACTGAACACAGTATTATGAATGCATATGTCAAGATGATTGAGCAGTCGGAGCACTTTGTCTACATCGAAAATCAGTTTTTCATAACCAGTTGTGAAGTTGAAGGGAAGAAGATTGAAAACCTGATTGGGGATGCCCTCGTGGAACGGATTATTAGAGCATTTAGGGAAGATGAAGATTGGCGGGCTGTGATCCTGATACCCCTTATGCCTGGTTTCCAAAATCAGGTCGATACGGAAGGAGGTACTAGCGTTCGTTTAATCATGCAATGTCAATATCGAAGCATCTGTCGCGGAGAGACATCCATCTTCGGCCGACTTCGAGCCGCCGGTATCGAACCGGAAGACTACATCCAATTCTTCAGTCTAAGGTCATGGGGAAAGATCGGTCCCCGAAAACATTTGGTCACAGAGCAATTGTATATTCACGCCAAGTGCATGGTTGTTGATGATCGAGTTGCGATAATCGGCTCCGCAAATATCAACGAACGTTCTATGCTTGGTTCGAGAGATTCCGAGTGCGCTGCAATCGTTCGCGATACAGATCTACTATGGTCCACGATGGGTGGTAAACCGTACCTTGTTGGCCGCTTTCCTCACACTCTTCGGATGCGGCTTATGAGAGAGCATATTGGTGTAGACGTCGATGAAATTATGGAACAAGCGGCAGAAGCCGAAGCTGAAACTAGCCAAACCAATATGCGGAGCGAACCAAACACTCCTTACAACTACAGCGACGAAATGCTTGATCGTGAGTTTGATGAGGCTACCGAAAAACAAGACGAGAGGGAGCTGTTAGAACGTAGGCACCGAATACAAGATGAGTTCCTTGCTAGATCGGAGGAAATGCACAGCTTCAACCACGATGTAGATTGGGAACAGGCTAATAACCCCAATCTTAAGACCAACAAAAAGCTCACTGTGGACTCGAGAATAATGAGGAATGAGGACCACAAGAAGGATCTAGAAGGTCATGGAGTTGACCAAATGAAGATCATTCAGGAGGCTGGTCATGGCGATGGTCGTGACTCTTTCGTTGTGGATGATAGGATGGAATTCCTTGCCCCGGGTTCACCTAGAGATGCTAAAAGCCGAAGAGGAAAATCCAAAATTCGCACAGAGTTACCGTCTCAAAATGGAGATCACAACGAGCACGGAGACGCTTCACCACCTACAGCAAAGAGCTTCGATCCAAGTGTCTCTGGTTCCAGGCCGTCCACCCAACCTACGGCTCATGATCCATCAAGCAATGGTGATAATCCTTCACAGCAAGCTGCCCAGGATCTTCCTAGCAGTAAACATTTATTTGCGTCCGAAATCAACCGCCCAACTGTTGACAAGGACTGCATGAGGGACCCTTTGAGCGACTCCTTCTATTTAGATATCTGGCAAACCATAGCCGAAAACAACACAAAATTGTATCGAAGTGTGTTCCGCTGCATGCCTGACAACGAGGTCAAAACATGGAAAGAATACAAAGAGTATACGGCCTATGCCGAACGCTTCGCAGATATGCAGAATAGCCAGTACTACGATGAAGGCAAAACTCGCCCAGAAGCTACCAAGACAAGTGGCCCTCCTGGCGCTTCCGCGATACCCAGCCATCTTGCCAAGGCCGAAAAGGTGGCAGATGATTTGAAAGAAAAAGTCCTGAACACAGTTAAAAACGAAACTATTGCAGCGGAAGAGGAATTGAGAAACTGGGCGTCAGAAGCAAACAAAGCGCAAATCGAGAGGGAGAAGCTGGAACTATCCCATCAAGAGACTGGCACATCCCAAGGAGAAAAGGACACTTTAAAAGCGGCGGAGACGAAATCTTCGCACTCCAGCCAGAATTTAGACGGCGCGATGGCATCGTTCCCCGAGGTAGAGAAGAGCCCACAGAGACATGCTGATGGTAGCCTGCACCCGACGGCCTCGCAGCCCCACAGGCGGAGACGGAGAGCAACCACTCGCAGTTCGCGGCGGGAGTTCCATGCTTCCGACGATATTATTCCGAGGGCTGAAGCGGAAGAGTTGATGAATTCAGTGCAAGGCCATCTTATAGTTTGGCCGTATGAATGGTTAGTGGTAGTACTCTTTCAAAAATCGAGCCAAAACAAACATTTGGAAAACGTGCAAACTAACCATTGGATTCATGACACAGGCTGGAACGAGAAGAACAAGGAGGAAACTGGCTATACACGCTCGATCAGATATCTCCTTTAGAAATATAGTAAGTTCTCCATTCTCTTTCTTCTGCTATTTCATCCTTAATACTAACGGGCGGTGCCACTTGCAGCAACTGATCGTTCGACTATATCACCACCACGCTCGGTGCCCAGCTCATCATACCAAGGGAAACCAACATTCATTAAGTTTTTCTGTTTTATCAACTATCTTTACTACCTTTCCTATTTCCTATTTTTTCCTTCTTTTTTGATGTCAGCAAGCGCTCGGATTCCCGAAATTTCCTAGAACATTTTCCTTTAAAATAACCAACTGCATTATTCATATTCCCTTTTTAATTCGCTCATTTTGTAATTAGGCTCTCATTTTGGTTTCCTATCCTCTTCATTGTCCTTTCTCTTTTCTCTCCTATGCTGATACTGCTGCTCCTGCTTTTACTACTATTGCATTTTGTCAGGTGTTGGGCTTTACCAGTTAGAAGCTTTCCTTTTTCTATTTTGTATTGGCATATTGCATAACCTTTCTTTCTCTCTCTTCATTTTACCGCCTCCCTTTCCACTCTTTTGATTTCATTTCATTTCCCTCCTTCCTCACTACAGAGTTCGCACCGCTTCGTCATTTAATTACTGCAGTACACTTTTTTTCCCCATCTCATTTTTTTGTCTCTATAGCGATCAGTTGGCATATATATATAAATTGGACTTGTTGTTATTTTATTACTTTTCCTCCATCTGAAATCACACCCCGCGCACATCGCACATCGCACATCGCACACTTCACAGACAAAAAGAAAACAAGGTCACACTGTTCTCGGTCATGTGCTTCCATCCAGCCGCACTAACTAAACCGCCTATTAATTGTCACTTAGGTAGTTCACAGCGGGGGGCAGTGCTTATGAAGCCACCGTGTGGACGAGGCTCTCTCAAACCTTGGAAGTCATTTTGGCTGAAAGGTAGAGCCGCAAAGGATCCATTCCGGGGTTGGTGGTTTTTGCCAATCAAGCTAATAAAATGATATAAAATGATATAAAAAGGTATGAACGATTGAAGTTATGTAGCTATATGCACGGCAGGCTGTGTTTTGGCTGGAGAATTGAGAAGAGGAGGGCCAAATGAGCTGGTTTAGATTTCATTACCATGGTCTCCACCGTCTGCAATGGGAGAGCAATAAGAAACTGATATCATATGAATAATATATGCATATTTACCTACATATGCGCGATGCTCTATTTTGTTTTGAAGATCATGGACCATGAGCCGAATCAATAAAGTGAATGAATACCAGTGGTGGGTTATTTTGTTAACATTAACTTGCTCATACTTTGTTTCCCTAGCAAGGGTCTTTCATCGGAAAAAAGGGTAACTGTCATATAATTTATGTCAAACAAGTTATCAAACACGTTCCTTCGAAATTGCAATGTTCTTTTTACAAGCTCAGAATTAGATCACGGCCATGAATCGGGGAGGGGGTAAAAGATTTGAATCGGGCGCCACAATATTCAAGGGAGTTACACGACAGTAATCTTACCAGAGGTAGGTTGGCTCCTAGATTTCAAGTACTCGTCAATCGGTTGATATTGTTGTCTTCCTTGATTTTGACAGGCGAAACAAACCCACCTATCACGGGTGATTTTATGAAGGAAAGCAAGACTAAAAAAAGAATAAAAAAAGCTTGGTATGGCGCGATGTATGTCTAAAAATCTTAAAGCCAGCACACAGCCTCAATGATGATGATGATGAAGGCTTCCTATCTTATTTGGTGTTATTTTAAATTCTCTGAATGAACACTTTGAAGATTCCGCTTCGGTCGAACCAGTAACTACAAAGTGTGCACACCTCTATATTGTCTCATACAGCTGGGAATACGAAGTATGTATGTACAAGCATACATGCCATGATTTGATCATTTGTTTTGGGCTTTCTTTTTGGCCGCTCAGAGTAGCAGTGTCAAGCGTTGAGGTTTTAGTTCCGGTGCTAGCCAAGTTTCTCTCCGATGTTCAAACTTTTCTCTATCCATGGGATATGTCGATCTACTGGCGGCGAGGTGGAGCTTCAAGCCTTCTCGGGTGCTCGACCGACGGACTGCACAAGGCACATGGAATTTCCTAAGGGGCGTGGCTTATGCATCTGCCTGCACAAACAACCCCCAAAACATTTACACTTATGCCTCAGTACAGGTTATATATGCTCTTTTTATGATAGACAATATGAAGCAGATAGATGCGTCAAGGTCTGCTCTCAACATTGATTGGTTACTTGATGTGAGGAGGAGCAGGATCAACAAGCAAAATTGCGATATACAATGATAGCACGATGAACAGCACTAGGTTCAAGAGTTGACACACCACTACCTAGGTACCCCGCTTCGCAGACTGAACTTCTGAAGTTCAACGGGTGTTTGCCGGATAATTGCCTAACCACGCCGTTTGCTGGGGGTGTGTCCGATACTATACGGAGTACAGTGTCAGTCAGTCAGCGGCCGCCAATAAGCAGAAGAAGCAATGGACCGTTTTCCGACGAAACTTCGATTTCCGCTGCTATTTATCTCAATGCACTGAGTGTTTCGCATTTGGCCGATATCATATCTGTCGGAGTCCTAGAGGAGTGGAGCAGAGCGGGCTAACAACAATTATCGCTGGCATCCGCCCTAGCTTAACTACCCAGGTACCCTAGCTAAGTACCTGAGCCTACAGCCAAGGGGTTGATAGTTATAAACTCTCTATTATAGATCTGACCGTAAGTACTGAGATTTTGCAGACAGGCAGAGCACTCACAGGCAAGTTAAGCTGCTATATAGCAGTAGTTAGTCTCTGAAGAGCAGTATAGCCTTTTATTTATTCGGTGATATCTGAGTAGAAAGTAGTTATAGATCTGCTGGTATTTTTGTTTGTTTATATTTAAGACTTCTATTTGATCTTAGCGGCGGTGCACCCAGACAGTTTTATCCATCCCTCAGTTACAGCTATTCATAGCCTCATTTCTTCTGCTGTGATGCCTGATTGAATATCCGTAAATGTGTCTTGATTTTGTAGTGAAAGTGTATATATTTAGCAAGGGTTAAACTACGGACTACAAGTACAGTACATCGAGATTCATTTTGAGATACTTGTGTGTAACCTGCAGGATCTTTGCCTGAACATCTTCATTCAGTTCAGTGATAGTGGCTTATAGTTAATAGTACTCGCTAAATAGTAAATACTTACACCCCAAAATGCCATTACTATCTGATGCTAAACTATTTATGAAATCCCATGGCGACAACAGGCCTTTGCAGGATTTCTCTATCTACGCCGCATATGGCTGTGGTGTATAATTTGGATTCTGACGCATGCAGCAGAATAGTCAGGGGCTCGCCCAGTTACCTCGCCTTGGAAGTTGGAACCTTTCGGCTCGTTTTAACTACAAACCTTCTCCGGAGCCACTCACACTCTCGCGCTCCGTATTTTCTCCGAGCCGGCGACGAGGCAGGCTGGTATCAAAGTCCCGATTGTTATTGATGACTGATGAGGGCGGTTAGAAGTTAGAACAGATGCTCTGAGGCTCCACAAATTGCAGTGGAGCAAGACTGGCCAGTGTCCACCAGCTGGTTGCTGGCCTCCGAAGATTAACCTCAAAGCCCTCAACCCATGCCACAGCCCTCCGGTTTCCAGACCAGCGCTATGGGATCGGCTTCAAAAAAGGATCACTCATTGGAAAGTGGTCGCAAAGAGGAAGAGGGTTAAACCCACATCGGACTGGCTATGGGGCAGGGGGCGCACGCCAGAATAGCGCATGATGGGAACAGCCTCCTGTGATGATAGAGCGTAACAGGCTAGCTCCAAACCCAAAACGAGGGGCCTGTAAATAGAAAGGAAGCTAAGGACTTGAAAGGCAATGATGACGGGCGCCACTTCGTGAATGAAACGTCGTTACGGGTCTTTAGCCTCATGGTTGGAGCAGGCTGTGGGCAGGGCTCCGCAAGAGCGGAGGCTTTGCCCTCAGCGCACTCCATCCTGGCCTGGAAGCGTCGGTGTCCTAGCGACTTTGTTGGCAGACGAATGATTTAAAAATCGGGACTCCCTCCGCCCTCTGCCTCTCCCCTGATCTTTATCTATCTCGGGGTGTCCTTGCGTTTCGAGAAGACTTCCATTTCGTCGATTTCAATACTTTTCATATAGTTTTGTCTTCTTTCTTTCTTTTTTATTTATTGTCTGCTGTTTTGTTACGTCTCATTCTCCCCCCCCCCATTTTTTCCCCCATTTTTTCCCCCATTTTCCCCCCCATTTTCCCCTTCATTTTTCAACATTATCCAAACATAATAATACCTGAGCGGCCCTCCTCGTTTTCAGTATGGGAGGTCTGGGGCGTATACTCACGTCCCTGTCCATATTAGCAGTTGCTTCCGTGGGATTTGGCCAACCTTCTTCCAATGCAAACACATTAGAGAAACGGGCAGCCGAGCCTTGCAAACAAGTGGCCGATGAATATGACAAACAGTTCGATAAGGATTCAACAGGTGGGCAAACCTCCATTTTATACGCTATCCTGCTTGCTTGCCCTGCCTGGCCAATCCCCCACTGACTGTTATGCCGTTCGTTAGGTCCATTCTTCATATCGGCAAAACTCGCCCATGACTGCTTGGTTTCCATTCCCATCAATCGAGGCGACGCTCTCCGATTAATTGATGGCTTGACTTCGTTCTGGAAATGGCAGAGCACAATAGACTTTCTCAAGGAGCCCCCACCTGGCTATTTGCTACCGGCATCAGACCTAGTTGGCGAGCTGGCAAATATCCGGTCCAAAGTTTCCAAGGGAAAATATAATAATGAATACGAATTCCAAAGTGAGCTATCTGCTCTGGCAAGGACGACACATGATGGCCACTTCAACTTGCAGCTCGATGCTGCCAGCGTTTTCCGATTCCGCCGTAGTAGGGCGGGGCCACTTGTCTCCGCCTCAGACGATGGAAAGAGTCTCCCGAAAATCTATTCCTTCTGTAAGTCAATTCATACATGGTGTGTTCACAATCCTTGGAATATTTGATACTGATAGGTTAACCCAGATGATCTCAACACTACTGATCCCAAATTTACTCCTTCTCCGATTAAAGAGATCGATGGCAAAGATGCTATTGAATGGCTGAGAAAACTGTCCTACGAGGGCTCAAGCCAAGACCCAGATGCGCTCTACAATGATCTTTTCTGGACCATCCCAACCGATACCAACGGAGGATTCGGCGGTTTCTACGGCCAATCTGGCGTCTACACGGGACCCTCTATCACCTTCAAATTCGAAAATGGCACTGTCACCGAGTATGAGAACAGGGCATCGTTTAGCGCTCCGTTTACTGATGTCGTAGATGGAAAAAGCTTCTACGATATATTCTGCAGCTCTAAGCTTGGATTGGCATTCAAGAAATCGAAGAGAGATGACCTTCTGGAGGCAGCTCCGATCACACCGGCAGTGGCGCCTCGCGCAAGCAAAAACCCGCGGCCCCTTTATCCCAATGCAGTTATTGATAAGCCGGGTGGGGATCTTGCAGGCTACTTCCTCGATGGTGACTACAGCGACGTCGCTGTTTTGTCCGCATCTTCCTTCGAAGGAGCCGGTACTAAGGGAAGCATTGTATTCCAGGATACTATTGAAAAATTCTTGTCTGAATGCAAGAAGGCCGGAAAGAAGAAGCTGATTGTTGACGTTACTGGTAACGGAGGTGGAACGATTCTGCTGGGCTATGATATGTTCAAGCAGGTACGTAGCAATTATACCGCTGTTTGGGATGTGTTTTGAATTTTATAAACTGACGTGAGTTTCAGCTCGTTCCAACTGGTAAGGTAGACGATGCATTCAATATCCGCGCTCACGAACAGCTTGACATCATTGGAACCAAGGTCCACGATATGCTCAACGACGGGAGGGAAACGCCCGGCGACAGGAACGAGAGGGATGGCATTTACGACCTTGATTCCTATGTTGATATGGAGAGCAAGAAATTCACCAGCTGGGATGATTTCTATGGCCCGGATACAGTGGATGGTGGATTCAAGTTCAGCCATCCAGCACGTTGGGACATGAACAACGAAGACTCTAGCCGAAGAGGATCAGGCGGAATCGTTGTAACTGGTTATCTGGACCGTATCAACGCAGCCACTGAAGTTTTCAAACCAGATGACATTATCCTCCTCACCGATGGCACTTGTGGATCTACCTGCGCCCTATTCGCCAACCTGATGCAGAGGGCTGGGATTAGAACCATTGCTGTTGGCGGACGTCCCCGCGACGGACCTATGCAAGCTGTTGGTGGTGTTAAAGGCGCTCAAGTCCTTACCTACCAGCGAATCTACGAGACAGCATCCATGGTTTTCGACCTCTATGCCTCCCCCCAGGAAAAGCGCCAATGGGCGGGTACTGATTTGGGCGAGATCTACCGGGTCGGAAAATATATCTTAGCCCGAACTGTCAAAGATGGCCTGGGTGCTCGCGTCAATTACCGCAATGCTGTTGATCCCAAAGACGAGAAGCGGATTCCTCTCCAATTCGTCTACCAAGCCGCTGGCTGCCGTATCTGGCAGACGCGTGATATGGTCCGTGATATGACCAAGCTGTGGACTGCTGCTGCCGACAGAGCGTTCCGGGGAGGAGCATGTATTCCTGGATCGACCCCACAACCTTCGAAAGACAAGGACGATGGTCTTCTCTTCCGTCCGTTCTCAACTGGCTCCTAAGCTATCAACCCCGTCGCGTTGATTGATAGCTATATATTTATTTTCCGCCCGTCTCTCCAATGTCTTGTCTCTTTTTTTGTGTTCCGTGTACTATACGTCATCATCAACCATCACGGCGCTCGCCACAACTACTTCTACTCGCCAAATCCTGGAGTGCTATCTGGCGCTTTTCTTCTTCTCTTTTTCATACTGGTGCTGTGCATACTTTTTATTACTTGAGAATCATAGAAGATACCTTGCGTTCATATACACATATATCTGTTTCTAATCCTGGCCTATGAATGCGCTGGATTTTTGTTTGTGTATATTTGAATTTCTTGACTTGTCAATTTTTTTCTCGACATATGTTTCAACTTTCAATTATATCTATATATACCCCCGTCCTCTAATTATAGAAGCGAGAAATATTATAATATTTCAACTCCCCTTTTGCAAGTTGCGCAGCCAGGAAACAAAAACCAGGAATCAAGTATATATGCATGTGTACCAATCAAAGTTAGAAACGGGGGCATTCACTCTTTTGGCATGCTCACCACTCTTTTCTCAACCTAACTCAGCACTTCTCAGGTCTGCTCTTAGTAGTATATTTCCCAAAGCATGTATACACACACCCCCCAGAGAATGAAGCAGAGAGAAACAGGAGAAGCGAATAAGAATGAATGTCAAAGCTAGCTAGCTGTCTTTTTAATTTTTAATTTTTGAATGATTTTATTTGGTATTCTTTCTTCAATTTTTTTTTCAAGCACATTCCTTGGTCAAGTTCAATATTATCTAGTTATAGGCCAGCTGCATCGATACGGGAAATTCAACTCCTCATCATCAATCTGTTGGGTAGGGCGGGTGGATACGAGTTTGTATCTCAAGAAATATTTTGTACTTTTGTTGGCCTGGACATGGGTGGCTCAGCTGCACATGTGTTCTCAGGATGAAAGGATGAAAGATGAGGGGCTTATCGTGTCAGCTACAGGCTAGGGCGAGAAAATGGGGCTGAGGGACCAGGGGGCATAAGGGAATGGATTCTGGTGCATGATTAAAATCTAGAAAGGCGAGAAGAGATGGAGATTGGTTTTCTGGGGTAGTATTTTCTGCTCGACTATTATTAGTCGCCCTCTGATATCATATATGTAACCTACCTTCACAGATCTTGAGGTGAAAAATGGGATCAAGCCAAGTACAGTTTAGGGTCGTTTGTCCCGGCGGATTTCAGGGCTGAGAGGTTAGAGTCTTCTTAGTCTTGTTATGCGGCAATAAGTGTGGCTATTTATATAATTAATTAGCCTTTCACTGCTGGGGCCTTGGTGGCTATATTTCCTAGGTACGGAGTACTCCGAAGTGGTGTTGCGGGGAGAATTCAAATCAAATCTGATACTAACTTCACTGCGTATTTACACTGTTTTTGGTATCTCGAACGAAATTCTATCAAAAACAATGACTATAGCATAGGAATCATTCATCATGCCATTGAGGTTTACCACACATTCATCCTTTAATCTAAACAATTTGTGAAGCATAGGGGGACTTGTTGAGTTAAGAAACTTAACCAACCTAACTAACTTAATTGGTTATTTAGCCTTTTAATTAACTTCCTCTCCGGAAGAAAATGCGCGGTTGGATTTTTCTCCCTCTTGGCCTTCACAAAAGAAACACGTCGACATCGTGGAAGGCAGTCTGTTCCTCAAGACAAATATCTAGATCTCTTGCCACTGTGTTATTTCTGGAAGGGAATGGGTCTTTCTTGGAGGGATACTTACTTATGCCCGTGGTGTTCAACCGTGTTCAGGTCCTGCTGCACGCCAGAATAAAGATAGGCTGGAAAGCTTTGCTGCGAGACCTCCTAGAATTAATGGAGGTCCAATTACGACGAGCACTTCAATCTAACGGGTAGTGGATGTGGCCCCAGCGCACTCTGGTTATGGATTGTTTGCTTCCTGCATCGATAAACAACCTTGGAGCACAGCTAACAATGCAGGTTGGCAGTTGAATTCCAATCTATGGCAGTCTAGATTAAGCAGCGTTCAAGCAGACCGCAGTATCTGGACCTTGGGAAGCGAGAACTTAACTCTGCACAGTTGCGACGTTATTCCTCATACTCCGGACAATTCAACGAGTCGATCGCTATAGTGGCCAACCTGTCAACGCCACAATGTCTTTGAATTTTTTTCTTACTCATTTTATGCAGCTGCAAGACGCAGCCTGCCAACGCTTAGAGGCCAATCTTTGTTGCCGCCCAACCCTTTGCCATCTCCTTCAGGGAAACTCGAGAGGTCAACCTTTTGCACCCATTCCTGCGGTTGCAGTGCTACAGAGGAAGACCCTTTGTGTACTACTTTGGCCTTGATCCTGGAGCACTGTCAGCTCAAAACAGCAATTTCTCCGTACCCCAATGCCCTGAGGTTTTCATATTTCGGAGAATATTATCTAAAACATAGAGCAATCATTTATCTTTGTGTCCCCAAATGTATTTGAAAATGAATGGCTCTTAAATTGCCGTGATAGAACATGGCTTCGAGACGGGGATGATGTTTGTCTGCCGCTTGAAGCATTATCTCACAGTGCCCAAGCTTCGGATGCTATTATGCCGGAGAGTTAATTTAGTTGGTTGGGGACTGCGACTTGCTGCTGGGGATGTTTTGCTGCATAGGTGCCCCAACCTTTTATTCGTACAAAACAACTTTCTTTTCTTTGGATCTGTCATGTCAGTTAGCATCCCAAGCTGTGCAATGATGCTTGACGTGATTCTCCAACCATTTTCTATCATCAATCTTAAGTCTGCCCCCTTTTTATGTACCCCAGGGTGTATGTGAATGGAGGACTCGAAAACTTATCTGGACCATATTGTGCGACTCCACCATCTGACACCCCTTTTTGAGCTTGTGCGCAACATGAATAATTCATGAAGCAACAACAGGTACACTGCGTTGACATTCACCTGTCATAGACCCTCCATCCTCCTTGCGGGGTTCTTTAGGCATATGATATACCGCAGATATGATCTCCGCCACGCCAGCTCAGCATGGTCACGAAGACAAGACGTCGAGGCTAAGATTAAATCTGTCAGAAGCAGCTGCTCCTTCAGAACCAAGGGATATCCTTCCGTAGTGGCACGATCTACATTTGTTTAACGCAATAATGACAGCCAACATTTTATGCTCTTCGTTCCCTTTTCTATATTTTCTGCACAGGACTGACCAGGCCATCCGACATCACCCCTAGAACTGAGTTCTCGGTTACTGTGGCTTTTAGAAACCCATAACACAGTAATCTCTTCTGCCTTCTTTTTGTGGCACTGTTTCCTATCTGTCGGGATTCAGACTCTGCGCCGCTTTTCGTGATGAAAGCGTGACCTGCAGCTTCAGCTTTCTAAGGTTTATATATTGGAAAACCTCGCGCGAAGCCTTCTCACTATCCCATTTATGTGTTTTTGTTCGATAAGTGTGGCTTATATTTCATTTTTACCGAATTTGCTATATTTCAATTTCTACATGGCATTACCAGTCGGCGTACTGACTCACCCAGGGATTACATCAAGAAAAGGGAATATTTTCCTTCCATCAAGCTTCTTTTCCGCTTGGAATTAAATCTACCTTAGGCCAACCCCCTAGGTCGATGAGAAGGAATAGACGTTAAGACCCTGTTAACTGTTCTATGGTCGGATTCGGCCGACTGCCACGGAAATTAAGATCTGATTGGGCCGACCTTTTGACCTTGACGGTCTTGGCTTTGAAGTGGGCAGCTAGTATATACTCAGGATTGGCAGGCTTACTGATGCTTGTCCGTTTATGCATCTGTTACCCTTTATGCTTCCACATATTGGCGTTGGCGTTGGCGTTATGGATCAGAGTGAGGAATTTCACGCTAGCGACGGATCACTCAAAGTCTTGTCAATTCTACGAAGCAATATACTGACCAATCCATCTCAGGTCTGCATTCGAATGCGCCCGATCTCACTAGGAACTGGAACTTTGAGAGAGTTCAGCCCGTGGAGGACGGAGACGTGATTGAAAGCAAAAGTCAGGATCTGCATCGAGAAAAATCTATACAGTCTTTAAATTACGAGATGACGCAGAATATGACGTTGGAAATTGCGGCTTCAGCACCTCTCGAATACGGTGATTTTGTGCCAATGCAACTGGAGTGTTTTCAGGTGCCAACGGGTGATTCCACAGTACATATGGACACACCCCATACTTCTGCTAATGCTCTGGGTGGCTTGCATCTAAGCGGCAGCCTTGAGTTTTACAACGTCTCTCCTACCTTCTATCCGCCCGCGAACGCCGTGTCTACTGCGCCCGGTATAGCCCCTTTGTTAGAGGGCCGTTGGAATTACTTGGGATATTCCGACGCAGTAACCCATTCCTTTCCTGATCCTAGCTCTTCACGCTTCTTGGGCGTGTCTGCATTAGCTGCAGGACGCTTTCCGGCAATCAAACCTAGACACGGTCGCTTGAGCGATCCAAAATCGTTGACTGAGACATCTCAGCAAAGAGGATTGCGAAGGTGTCGCAATTTCCAGCGCAACAGACCTCCGTACGGGTCTCAAAGATTGCTACAGCCCGATCTCAGAAAGCCCATAAGGAGCCCGCAACCTCAGTATTATTATCCTTATGAGCACCAGGCACGGGCCCTACAGTCTAGCATCGGATTCCGTGCATCGGAACCGATGAACCAACCAGATATGTCACCATACCAATACCCAAATTGGATTTCGCGTTCGAATATAGAAAATGACTTCAACAACCCTAGCGGAGACATCCTACCAGACTTAAAGATATGTCCTGACAGTGGTATCAATATAAAGGATAAAGATGGCCCCTACGTTGTCCCAGCGACATTACCTGATCACGTAGCATACCAGTACTCAACTAGGGACCCAGAAGGGGAACCAAATGCTATAGATGTTTTAGTAAGTCATCTTACCCATTATAAGCCACTGGATACCTGGTTTGTTTCTAACGGCACTCACCAGCAGAATTGTATAGCAACACGACCAAACCCTGAAATCAATCTCGGGGTCATCGACATGTCCTGCGCTTTCGTCATATGCCGAATTACAGCCCGTGATTACCCTATAGTATATGTTTCTAGTGCATTTCGCCGATTGACGGGCTACTCACACGAGGAAACAGTCGGGCGCGACTGTCGTTTTCTTCAGCAACCAACAGGGACCGTCGAACCTGGTTTAAATCGCAGAACCTCGGATGATAAGACAATTCATCACTTAAAACTCAAAATAAACTCTAGGTCTGAGGTGCAAGAGTGCCTGGTCAACTATCGAAAAGGAGGTCAACCGTTTCTGAATCTACTTTCCGTCATCCCGATACGGTGGCTTTCGGACGAATATAATTTTAGTGTTGGGTTTCAGGTAGATCTTGTAGACTCTCCCCAGGCAGTTACTGGGAAAAATGATGGTAAGTTTTCTCATGCCATCCCTTCATCCTCCATTCCTACATTTTCTGACCTCCTGCTACTAGGTGGGTCGTACCTTGTTAACTACCGAAGAGTGGAGCTTGCACGAAATATATACGATCCGGGAGGAACAAGTAGTACGCCAAATGAATACCTATCCTTCGAACATCAGAACTGCGGCAATATCAATACCGATAAATTTAGGGATCAAAGCCCTGTTTCTTTTGGAACCTCCTGGAATAAAGTGCTTCTAGGAAGTTCAGAGTTCCTATTCCACATAGTATCGACAACTGGGGTATTTTTATACGTCACGCCCTCAACATCCACGATCCTGGAATACGAGCCCAAGGAATTGAACGGAACGACGCTATCCTCAATATGTCATCCTAGCGATGTAGTTACCGTGATAAGGGGGCTTAGGGACAGTGAACCCGGCTCAGTTGTCAATCTCCTCTATCGTATTCGAAGAAAAATAAGCGGCTACGCATGGTTCGAAAGCCTGGGGTCCGTTTACAGCGAGTCCACGCACAAGCAGAAACATATAGCTCTTCTCGGAAAACTGCTGGTGGTTTTCGCCATGTCCCGCGACAAGCTGACAGAGAACGGTGGCATCAATGAGGGCGAAATCTGGGCGAAGATCTCACCTTCGGGAATCTTACTCTTCGTTTCATCCAGTGCCAGCGCTTTTCTAGATAGGCGATCTGAAGACTTGGTGGGAGAGAGTGTTCAGAATCTGCTTAGCGACGAGTCGCGAGCAGGGTTCGAGAATGCATTGGGCATTGCAGGCAGCGGGAAACGAGTCGCCTGTAAACATGAATTACAGCATCGTCGCGGCCACTTGTTACAAGTCCAGAGCACGATATACCCCGGTGCAAAGGCTAACGAGGCATCGAAACCTATGTTCCTGATTCTACAAATTCGGCTCCTGAAGTTGGGGAGAACAATATTTGGTTTCCAAGCGAACGCGGCCACAACGAGGACATGGAAGAAGAGCAGTAGCAATATAACGACGCGCCAGCCAATTGCGCCGGATACCTATCCGCGTCCGCGTCCAGCATTTACCGATCACAGCTACGGGAATCAAAATATTAGGTCTTCTTCGTCCTCCTCCCGTTACACTAGGCAAAATACCACCATCCATCCTGTTCTTAAGCCTGACCCAACCAATATCGCCACATACAACAGACATACCCTTGACCCTTTCCTCCCCAGCCGCCAGCAGGAACAAGAAAAATTGGAAAAAGAAAACAAAGAAAACTGTAACATCTTCGAGGAACTAAACCCGACCCGCGCCACAAACTGGCAGACAGAACTAGATCATTTGAAAAAACGCAACCGGTTGCTCGTCGAGGAGTTACAATATTTAACTACTTTGAAAAAGAAGCGGAAGCGGAAAAGGGACGTCGAGATGCCGGAGAAGGACTGCTCGCAGTGCCATACGAAGACTACGCCAGAGTGGAGGAGGGGCCCGAGTGGGAACCGAGATTTGTGTAATAGCTGTGGGTTGAGGTGGGCTAAGCAGGTGAGTACCGGTTTCCTTTCCATGTGGCCGTGACTGGCCAGGATATATATACACATATATATTCCTTAGTGTGTTTTCCTTTTCTTTGTTAATATGTATCGGCTATGTCTTGTTATTTGTATTGTAACCTATCATACGAAGATTGAAGCCTAAAAGCTAATTCTTTCATTTATTTAAGAACGGTCGAATAACCATATCACCAGGGAAAGCTTCTTTCCAGCAATAGAACCTGACAACGCAGAGAAAGATGTCTTCTGGGAGCTCACACACACAATTTTACGATGACAACGATGATTATGATTAAGGAGTTAGGTATAATAGGGACATAGTATATTTCACCTTTAATTCTTCTATTTCTGTTCTTCTGGAAGCTATTTAACAATGAATGATAAATCACGATTTGCTTTGGAGTGGTTATGAGATATGATTAATGTGCAACAACATATTTGTTCAGGGGCTATGGATCAAGGGAAACTCATAGAATATAGTTAATGAAATGAAAGAAAGGTGTACTGAAGGAAGGTGGAAATTTCCAGGTTCACCTTCAATAAACTGTTTACTTTATTGTGTTCCGATTGGTGGGCGAATTAATGGTTTCGTTCCCTTTTCTCGTGAGATCGGGAGTTCGGAGCTGATTTCCCATCATAACGAAAATTTGCAACTAATCCCAAAAAATATGCTGGCTGTGAAAACAAAATACAGAGTATGTATGAGAGCACTCATACAACAGGTTTTGCAAGATGGGTGGTAGTCGATGTTGCTACATAAAGACAGGCCAGGATTGGTCAGTTTCTATGCGAATATTGTTTCTTTTGCGGCTTTGTAGCTGTCCCTAATCTTCCGGATATATATATATTTCTTTTTCGTTCTCCATTTCCAGCATCCATAATCGGAATATGATTGCTAGGTTACCTAGAAGTCACGCGGTTTCTGCCGTCTATTAAGGAGTAGATATCCCGTGTATAAATCTTTATGGAGGCAAACTAGACCTGGTACATTTGATTCCGATTCGGGACGAGTTGATTTGTGGCGGGGGTGTGCAAAAGCAGCATATTTCAGCAGTAGGCTGCATGGACTAAAATTTCCAATGAGAATTGGAATGGTCGGGTCATTAAACTCCTCAGCTCAAATAGGTATTTTAAAATCAATCAAAGGAAGCAAGGGAAGACTCCCATGTGCCGCTGAGCAATATATACCATGATAAAGGTATAAGTTTTCTCCTGGAAGCTACTACGGGTATATAACGACTGTGGAGTAGCAGGGGTTAATTTGAGCGTTTGAGGTCATGCTGCCCATTGATTGGCTGGCAGTATATAATATCCTGGCCAACACATGTAGTAGCGGCGGGAAAACGCACCCCAGCTCACGGGACAGGTTAGACCGTTCGGCTCCTTGCAGGCACTGATCTTGTCAAAATGGAACCGAACTCGCATGTCCGCCATGTTTGGTTTGTTCCACGACATTCCCAGGACTTGTCTGTGCGCATCTGGGCATGCTTTTCCATATCCAGACAAGAGGCACAAAGAGGGGCTGTGGACTTTAATAATAGGTAACAGTATAAGAATATAAGTGTTCTGTAAAGGTATCCCACACCAATTTGGAGCCTAGATAGAACGCAGCAGAGCTACTTGCTTTTTTCACTGCAGTTTGCCTAAAGGTTGTTTGAGCATTTTGGCAGTTGATACTCGGTTTGTTTCTGGATCCATGTCAACTTTCAAACATGTTGATTGCAAAAAAACTCCCCTGCTCCGAAAAGAGTCGGGGCTCAGAAGTCTCCGGAGTCTGGACATGTCTTTAGTCCCCCTTCTATGTATAAGTGTAAGGACGGAGGTGGTCGCAGGCATAAGCTTGCGTCCTTGATGGTCTGGCAGCCGCAGTTGTTCGGGATGAGGATATTCGACAGCAGATTTGGAATTCTAAGGGCATCGTAGAGCACATCTCCAGGAGTTAAAGTGTTAGATGCGGTAGATGTGACAGTTGGCAGTGGGATGTTGTCAGGCTGGTCTGTAAATATTTTTAAAAATGAAACTTAGAAAACCTTCCAAGGTCCCGAGGTCAATCAAGATCGCGAATTGCCAGAAACGGCAAAGCGCGCCAATATTTAACCACGCCGGCGAACAAACTAACCTCCGCAAAGAAAAAGCACCAGCAAAATCTGGACTGAGGAGGTGGAGGTTATTTATTCCTGACCTTAGTCCCTTAGTCCTCCTATTATTTTCTAAAATATTAAGTTATAATTTATTCTTACAATTAATCCCCCTCCAAATGCGCCTGAGTGCTCAGTTCCAACAATCGAGCTGCTTTGTGACTCTCCTCTTAACTACCCCGGACGCGCCTCCACTCCAGTCTAGACCACTTGAATAGAATATTTCCTGGTCTAACGTACTCTGCGCTGCGCCAATTGACGTCGCATTGGGTTCCTGAATTGAGCAGATCGATTGCCAAACGCGCCATCCCACATATCTTCGCCCGGGAACCTGCAAATATCGCGAACTGCGCCGGTGACGAGGACGAAGAGTGCGGGGGACGCCGTCGTCCGTGTTTGCTAACCACAGGTTCAGTTTTGCTCTGTTTCTGTTCTGCAAACCAATGGCGGAGACGGTGTCCATTACAATCTGTGGCGATGGTGGATGCGGTATGTTGTATACCCTATCTAATGGGGAAACTATTATTTCTCCAATTTCTCAATCGGCTCCCTTCGTATTCTCGCAGCACTTGAGTTCAGGAAAGGATCGACTAGCCTTTATCAGAAGCTATCCATACGTTGGGATAGGAAATGAGTTACCGTGGTTAGGAGTTGATTGCTAAATGTTGCTTTTGGTTATGGGATGTAGGAAAGTCATCTATCACGCTGCGATTGGTGCGCAGCCAATGGACACATGAGTAAGTTTGTTTCGCGATTGTTGTCTTTTGTCTGAATACCCGAGGATGGCTGCTAATCGTGTTGGACCAATCCAGATATGATCCTACAATCGGTATGCATCAGTTCCCCCTGCCTACTCCTTTACTTTTCTCCTTTTCGATCCCTGAAACTCGAATGTCACTTTCAGAAGTGATAATGGGAAACCAATACAAAAGTCGAGAAATGGTTTCCTAACGACGTGCTTATACATGCTCCTGGTACTAGAGGATTCATATTCCGTTACCCGTACTGTTGACGGTGTGCCATACTTTCTTGCCTTAACCGATACAGCTGGCCAAGAGGAATATCGTGGTCTATGGGCTTCCTCGAATCTCAAGTCCGATGCGTTCCTCCTCGTCTACGATATCACAAATGCGTCTACATTGGAGGCTTTGGACTATTTCATGGACATGATTGACATTGAGGCAGAGCAACGTTTGGAAACCAATGCGCGACTGATCAAGGAATTGGGCCATTTACGTCACCCAGGAGAGCAGGTTGCCGTCGGCATGGCCCCACCCGTGAGGATTATGGCTGGAAATAAATGCGACTTGAAGGACGCAAGGGTGGTGAGCGCAAGACAGGGCTTGGAATATGCTAGGAGAAGAGGTTGTGGTTTTATGGAAACGAGCGCTAGGGAAATGGTAAACATCGAGGAGACATTTGCTTGTAAGTTCCATTTTCCAAGACGCGAGTGAGAACTGTATCTTGCATAATTCGGATCAACAGAGTTTGATCGCGCTTAAATAATGCATACATCTACTGCACCTGCTCTCTAATGACTTTGTTGGCTGAGGCTAACTTACTCTCAGTAATCATTCGTCGCGTAGTTGAAGCGCGGCGTCGTCATCATCTACAACAATTTCCCGTCCAACCATGGACACCTGGACATTTGTCTCTTGCAGCGCATTCTCTACCTCAGAGCTTATTCTCTCCCGACCTTATTATAGCATCGCAGGCCGATTCACATTCAAGAACTCCAGCTCTCACCGCTCAAGAGATGGAAATCACAGACAATAATATTAATAATGAAGCAAATGAAAGCTCTTCACAGAAGCCAAACCAGTGGCAAGGCCTGGGGAGAGCAATTTCAAAACGTATTCGGAAGATGAAGAGCCGGGATACCGCGGACCTAAGCCATAAATCACCCCCCTCCACTGCCCAGCGCGAAAAGAGCATATCTGAAGTGGTAGCCCCTGCACCAAACAACCCACCGCAGCCCAGGAAGAAAGAGGATACCGCCGAAGTTGTGAAAGCCCAAGGCCATGAGAATGACAGATATGGGTCTGGAGAAAACCAGAAGCCTTGGTGGAGGTGGCTTTTCTGCCGAAATCGGTGAGCGTTTTTATCAACATCTACTATATATATCGAATATACCTGGGGAATTCATTGCCTCAACTCAGGTTTGACGCAGGTTTGACGTGGCAACCACGTCGACTCTTCAGGCCCATTTCAACCATTTACAGACTATCCTTATTTACCCCCATTTCGCTTATTTGTGCATATTTTACATTATTCCATTTATTATTTTATTTGTCGACACCTGTTACCCCATTATTACCTACGTTTTTTTGGTGCTGACTGTATGCTCATGATTCACTGCTATTTCCTTCGTCCTTGGATTTCGGCACTATTTCCCTAGCGGCCCCGTTTGTTTCTACCAGCCCCGTCGTACGCTTTATATACGTTGTGACTTTTTAGCAAATTCCTCTGGATGCCTGCCCCCTTTCTTTATTTCCCGTCTATGCCCTGGGTAGCGAAGACCTGCCATATTTCATTTGTTCGTGCGTGCTCAATGCTCTACAACCTCTTTGATTTTCCCAATTGCCAATATTTACCAGTCTTACACTCATGCATCTCCTGAATTTTCTTGTTTCTCTGAAAAGTACACCATTTCATAATCAATCATATTCTTGTGACGTTAGTTTTCATTTTGCCGTTCATTACTTTCTTTTACTTTTACTTCTTTTTCTGGCTTCAAAATTTTATTCTCACTCGTTATATATTTCCGGGACATATATATCTTTGTCTATCACTTTAGACTATTTTTGGTCTTTATTTCCTTTACTCGACTCCCACGCTTCTTTCTCTTCTTTTGTGGCTTTTCTTTTGACGTTTTCTCATAGAAAGAGAAAAGGAGAATCCTTTCTTGAGTATTTTGGATGAAAATAAGACTTTATATAAGGGCGACCCTTTTTCTTTATTCACTTGTACGTATTTTTGTCGTATTATTCGTTTTCAATTTCTCTATGTATATGGATCACTGATGCTACACAAACCAAAATCTTCTTTCTGCTAAATTATGATTTAAATTGACGAAGCACTTTGGCTTGAAAGCCCAGGGGAGCCACGGTATATCACAGCTGTTGGAAACAGTAAACAGTACGATTTATATTAAAATGAGCGTGTGATTCATAAATACGACAATACACACTGTCCACTTCAGCGATCACCTTTCCAAAAACCACAAGCGACGACGATGATAGACGCTTCCAATAGATAGGGGCAAATTGCCCATGACGCAATACATGTAGTAAGGGAACGTAATCGCGCGCAAATCACCCTTATCTAACTCTACCCCTATATACGTAATCACCTACTTCATCTAACTCATCCATCCCAAGCCCCCCTAGTTCAACGAGACCTTCAACGAAAAATCCACAATGCCCACCCCCTGATGAATACTACTAGTGGATAAAATATCTACATCCTCCGCCGCAAATGACGCCGCATTCCCCTCGTTCAGCCCACCACTAACCTCAACCAAAAACGAGCCGCGCGGCTTTCCCTTAGCCGTCCACTCGTCCTTCAACAGCTTCGCGGCCCCGGCCACTTCCGATGCGGAGAAGTTATCGAGCATGATGATATTTGCGCCCGCCGCGATGGCGGCATGCGCTTCGTCAATGCTGCGGCACTCGACTTCGATTTTGGTGGAGAAGCCCGCTGCGGCGCGCGCGGCGGCGACGGCGGTAGGGATGGCTTGGGCTATTGTCGTTGTCGTTGTGGACTGGCTTTGACCTTTATTGTAGCACGCCCAGACGTGGTTGTCCTTGAGCATGGTCATGGAGCTGAGGTCGTGACGGTGCGGGTCCGCGCCGCCGACGAGAATGCCGTATTTCTCCACTAGGCGGAAGCCGGGGGTCGTTTTGCGGGTTCCGGCTAAGATTCCGTTCCAGGAATGAGAGCGGAGGATGTTGACGAGGGTAGATGTCCTTGGTGGATTTTTTAGTTTGGGCCCCATTGGACGTTATAGAGTCATATTAAAGGGGTAGTTGAAGGGAGGGGTTTACTTTGTGGCAACCCCAGAGCATCGTGCTAGGATGTTCAGAGCAACTCGCTCACCCAGGAGAATTTTGCGCATTGGGCCTCGAACGATTGCGCATACTGTGATCGGCTCGATCGTTTCGCCTTCTTTGACATTCCATTCAACACTGATTAACGGAAATTAGGCAAAAAAGTTGTTAGATAGTGTTCCTCAGTTTTGCATATATGCATCGATTTGAAGGGTTAGTGCAAGCAGATAAAAAGAAGAAGATAGCTCATACGTGCAGCCTAGCTGTGAAAACACTTCATTGAAGAAAGGCACACCTGCTACCTTGCCCTAGAATTTGTCAAAAAAACGCAATTAGTTATTTCCGAGAAAAAGTCAAACAAGAGATGTGATATCGAAAGACAAGAATATAAAAACAAAAACAAAAAATATAATAGAACATATTTGTTCAGTTATGGTGGGTTTTCGACCGTAGCGTCCATTTCACTTCGCTCTTGGAGCAAAGGGGTTGAGACGTTGGACATCATCAGAAAAACCCCCCAAATGCAAAGCCCGCATACAATATCAATGAAACAGATATGCTGCAACAACTAACTTCGCACGGGAACAAAAATATGTATCCAATTTTCCATCTATGATCCCCAATTCTATTTATTCTGCTCTTGGTGCGCATGCGAGGGGTAGATAGACCAAGAACAAACTTCATATATCGATCCTAAAATATACAACAAAACGGGCAGACATTCTTTTGTCCGCCAACCAGCCTGAAGAGAGCCAATACAAGAAAGACATTTCATACCTTGCTTTTCCCCAATAGCTTGGCTTCACCTTCAACTTCTCCGACGACAAACCCACCATAGTCGAAGCTGGGACAATCCTCCTCCAGCCAAGTAGCGATGGTCTGCTTGAAGGTGAGCGGTAAAAGATGGCTGAGGTCTCCGTGCAGTGACGCCATGATAACTAACGGCAGATGGTATTCTGCACCTTCGTATTCAAAAACCTGCTAGCTAGAGTCGTGGCGCTCCCGATAAATACCCGAGATAGGATATGCAGGTATATGACAGGATGCAAATTCGAGGAATTTAGGTGATTATTCAGCCTCTCAAAGAAGCCCGAATGAAGATCCTTCTATACTAGGCGCGGCGCAAAATGTTGGTTTGAAGGCAGTTTGAAGGATAACCAAACCCGTTGAGCCGACGTCCGCAATTACCAGATACGGTCTAGCTCTTATGATCTCGACGGCATCGGGTCACGGGACTGCGACGAGGCCCGCCTATAGATTTCTCGGGATTTGTCACCGGGAATCGGGATCTTGAGCTCCCGATTGCCCGAGTCTGAGTTCTATTTTCTCCAC
This sequence comes from [Emmonsia] crescens, assembly GCA_002572855.1. Taxonomy (NCBI): domain Eukaryota; kingdom Fungi; phylum Ascomycota; class Eurotiomycetes; order Onygenales; family Ajellomycetaceae; genus Emergomyces; species [Emmonsia] crescens. The sequence continues at coordinate 27,802 of PDND01000040.1, forward strand.
CACAAGGCTCAAGATATCAACAGGGATCTGCTTGATGGAGGGAGAGCTTGGGCGATGGCTGGAAAGGAAAGAAAGAATGATAACGTCCGAATCTTGACGGCTCCCGTTGGAATTTATTAGACGGAACATATCAGATCCCCCTTGGGTACTACGCCTTAATTATGAGGATATCAATACGCGCTAATGTTTATATCCCTTTCTGTATTTTATTATTCGAATCCTGATACCATTATTCATGCTTGAGCTTAGTGCCTTTTTCTGCTTCGTTTTCTTTTGCAAAATATGATTAACTCACTACTATGGTCCGTAGAGGGTAGGAAAGACGACCTACTTTCGCTTGGCGTTTGTCCACCCGCTCTTCGTCTGCCACACGAGCCATACTGATAAACTAGATACACTACTTTATCATACTCTGATCAGTGTATTTTGTGAAAAGATGAAAACGCCTGTAGTAGTGATAGGTCACTCCATATTCTCGGCACAAGTATGCCGTGAGCCATAGTTTGACAAATCCTCCTACCACATGATGCGCTAAAGCCAAATGCGGCTGCATCCCAAGAATCCAAGCACGACTGTTTTCGGCTTCATTTCCGTTTATTTTTGGGTCAAGCGGTTGATCGGCACGAGAAACGACAGAGCTTCGTTTTATTTACAGAATGGCTCCGATAATACTGATGCATGATGGAACACTCCATCTGGGCTGATCTAGAAGGGAGATCATGAAGTTCAGAAAGGGACTCAACCGCCGCAAAATTTGGTCCTGTACCCTTGGCTTGGTCTCCCAGGTAGCTCGGATGTCTCTTATTAAATTTTTAGAGTTCTTGCAGTGCATGATGGCAAACCATTTGCGCTGCAACACAAATCATCTGTCAGACTTGCAGGTCCTGTGCAGCTATGCCATTCTATTTCATGTTGTGAGTGACAATGGTTGTAGGTTTCTTTTAGGTGCCAAGTTAGGTCACCGCAAATTCGATTTCTGTGATACAAGACCAATAAATCGCTGTGAACGAGGTACTTAAATACCTATATGGTAGTTTATCCTGCATGTACTAGGCACAGTTTGTATGGGCTCAGTCGCGTACTCTGTACATCAAGATAGTTACATTGCAGCGGATTCTTCCAAAGCTACATAGCTTTCATATCGCGTCCCACGAGCGGGCAAGGGCCGGAGGTGCTTTGGCAAAGAAAGAAGCATCGACGACCCCGAAACGAGACCGAACGGACGGAGCAGAATGCGTTAGGCACACTTCAACACCGTGAGCTTTCCAACCAGCTCTCCTGGCTTGCCATTGCTAGTTTGAAGCATTTCTAGGTAGTTTTAATGGCGACGATGTTCTTCAGAATGGCAACATCATGCAAAGAGAACGAGGACAAGTATGATTGGTGTCTTTGGCTTGAAAACTAGCCATCCGTGCTCAGACCAGAGATCTGGAGCCGAAGGCACTCCTATCACCAAGCAAACAAAAACTTTGGTTGGAAAGACATTGAATATTTCGTTTTCACGGACCGCGATGCAGGCGATGATCTATCCTTGAGGGATTACTCGGATTGAATGGGTGTGCGAGCGATTCGTCGCCGCCGGACCAGCCATCGTGCGGCACACTCTGGTGAGGGGAAGGGCAGGTTGATTGCTCGGAGCTAGGTGGGCTGGTCTTCGGGGGAAGGGGGAAAAAGTAGAAATGGTGACATGTTGAAAAGAGATGCCTTGAATTGTGGCAACCCTCAAACACCAGCTTCCTACCTTGCTCACCTCGTAGCTCCCGCGCCTAATATGCTCTTCAGTTCTTGAGTTGACGGGACTTTGTGTGAAGCGGTTGAGCTAGACTCCTAACCTGTGTATAGAAATCAAAGGATGATTTGCAGTAATATTTAAGGAGAACAGAGGGTGCTAATAAATATCTCCAAAATAAAGAATATGACAAAGATGGAATATCTCAGATACACGAGATCCCTCATGTTCCTTTGTGACTGTGAATGTGAGTGTAGTTCCAATCCATTTAAGGAGTAAGCAAAGCTAAGACGTAAAAGGAGATAGTGATATCTTCCTGAGTTCGGGGTGGAAGCCACTTTTGTAATTGTCAGCTCTGTGGCTCACGACCTTGACATACGTTTGATATGCATTCGAATTAGCAATAAGGGACAAATAACTAAACAAGGGCGATGCACAGCTGAGAACGAAGTCCTGATAAGATTGCAAGGGACGGAATACATATGTAGCATTATAGATACAGTACGGTAAGTACACGTTATATATTTCGGGATATATACCATACATACCATACATAATAACCATACGAGGGTAATTGCGAAAATCAACGACAAAAAATACCGCGCACAAAAATAATCCAATATCAACCTTGTTCTGGTTCAATCTGCTCTTGGCTGAACTCCGGCACTGAATACTAGTACGATGACCAGATCAGCCGAACCTACTTCAACTTCATCGCATACCCCAAATCCGAGAAACAAGCCTCGTCTGCTTGCGTATCAGGCTATGAATCAATGTGTTATCCCTGTAAACACGCAGGCCGCGGACTCCATTCTTGGTCATTAATTGAAAAGAGGTTCAAAAAAATGCTTCTGCCTGAACTCCAAGAAAGCAATCTTGGGTTTTAGTGCGGAATTTTGATCTGGGCAGACCGTGCTTCGTTTATAATTCGAGGTTCAAGTACTCCGTACTCCGTACGGAGTAGTTAGTTATTATTAAACACATCATCGTTAACAGCAGCCCTCAGCCAACGAAACCACGTTTTAAGATTTGTCCGTCGTTCCTCGGTTATTTTCTCATGGGCGTTTCAACTTTCAAGGGTGCTTTAACCCTGAGCTTTAACTCTGGTCAAGCATTTCCTTGGAGCCTTGGGACCTGAAAAGTGCCGATGCAACGGTGGCTGATGCTTACTTGCTCGCACAGAAAGCCCCTATCTGCCACTCATTGACAAGGGAAAAGAATGGCGGAACGCGGCTCCACGGTTCCCTGACCATTGATCTTACTTTTCTGGAGACTTGTACCTCTTAAGCGACCGTCGTTTTCAGGAGAGGATTTTGTTCTACCTCAATTGGGTTAGTCCTTGATACAGCTCCCTTTTAAGAAAAACATTAATGCCTTGATATACGCGAATCAATGTCAGGGGCTTGTCACCTAAGATTTGCATTGCCCAAAGCTTAGCAAATGTCAAGCCTAGCATGGCTGCTTCCAGCAGCGATGGTGATCCAGCCAACATGTGAATATAACTCTACAGCACTATAATATTATGTGACAAAGTGTTAATGCCATGAAGATCCATCGCTGCGTCTTGGTCTCGACAGATGGACGATCGCGGCGTAAACATACATAACGCTTGAACAGACTTTGGTTTCAGTCATGATACCTTGAGGGCCTCCAAAATGTAGGAACTAATGACATACACCCTCTTAGCAAACTTAAGCCTTGGAGTTGCTAAAAGTAGTTCCCAATTCTTTAGGCATGGGTTAACTTCGTCGGCTTGTGAGGCAAACTGTTCTCGTTATTCTGCTCTAATGCAGCATACACGATGCCACAGCCTGCAGAGAAGGCGATCACTGCCTGTTCCATGCTTTCTGCGACAGTTCCCAAAAATAAGGCGGCGAACCACAGGCCCATGGCGACGTTTTATCACTTGGTTTGATACAAATAACCTACGTGGCTGAAGGGAATAAAGTCCTTCATATTGCCAGAAAGATAGGGAGGGGTCTCACTCAGCGGTCACGCGCGCAGACGGATGGAAATAAGGCGGTAAATATCATCACTGCCATCAGGGGCTAAATATCTCGTCTCCTCGAACTCCCTCATGATATTTTCAATGTGCTCACCTATACCCGACGCGTGGAGTATGTTAGCCAGCGTGGCATGGGCCTGGAGGATAGCGGGGCTCGGGAGGGGTGTGTTTGTGTGTGCTTGGAAGGTAACCAGACGGTAACCATGATCGGTTGGCGGTGGCAGATAAAGAGTAAAGATTGTGAGGAATTCAGGGCCCAGAGTCAAATTTTGGTACTCATGGTTATTTTCCTAACAGCTGTTAACTACGGTATAGGGTAGAATATGTCACGTTTCAGCGATGCATGTGCATACAATAGGCTCAAATGCAATTCCAAATCGGTCAAAAGCATTACGGATTTCGGGTAGCAATATCAGACCAAGTTCGATGCGCGGAAAAAGTCGTTTAACGGTCGCCCACATCTGAGCGACCTTATGGTCCTGAAACTAGGATTAACAATATATATCGGAAGAATGGAGGAACTTCAAATATTAAAGCACACGGTTTTCTTATCTTCTGACGTCCCTATAGAATAGGGAATTATGTGGGCCAGCACGGTGTGAGCTGTAAATCCGAGTCGAACCGTGCCGATCCCATCTGCTTTTACATCCGAGATGCCGGTAGCCATACATCTGTGATCGTCGCGATCAAGGCACTGTTGTTTCAATTGCTTTTGTTTGTTCCTAGTCGGCGGCTGATCCATGCTGCTGGCTTCTTCCTGGACTTGCGCTCCATTGTCTTCGAATGGCGAGGGTGAGAATTCTGGTGTGATAGCCCTCGTCCGTACTGTTTGCAGTAGTTCGGGTCCCGGAAACAGAAATTTATCATAACTGCCTGGGAGGAAAATAAACAGTTTCGGGACTCACTTGGAATAAGAATAGAGCTGATGAGATATTCTGCAAGACTATAGAGCGTCGCGTTTGAGCAGCCGGAAACGAACTGGGAAAGTGGATGTCGGCCTTCGTTGGGCAGAAAATCAAGGAAGCTGGCCAAAGCTCGAACCGTGCTGTCATCCTCGGTTTTAGGGGCATTCAGCTCAAGGCGCCTCCTTGCTAGCTGGTCATCTACGGGCGGTGGGCTTAGCGAACTTGGGAGTGCTGAAGAAGCTAGGAATTTCATCAACCTCGTCAGAAGCCATGGTTTTTGTCCTCATCAGTCAAATAAAAGCCTGTGATGAAAAGGTGAAGGGAGAGAGTTAAGGCAGAGAAAGAGCGCAGAGAGAGGGAGATTAATAAATATCTTGTTGATAGTTGTGAGATGTTGTTGACGAAGATCAAAGAAAAGCACCTTGAAAAATGATGTCATAATAGGCTTAGATGCAGCTTAATATCTTACGGGCCAATTGATTGGACTTTGGCCGGAAAGGTATGTAGATGCAGACATTCATGAAATCATGGAATAAAAGCAGCCCAATACAGCTCTTATCTGGCTATTCATCCACAAAAAATATATTATTTTTAAAGAAACAGTGTACACATGTATACAATACTAGTAGTTATACATACAAAATATTGGCATTGCTAAGCATTGATTCGGCACTACTGTGCATATCAGCTTTTCTCCTCTTCAGAGATCTTTCACTGGCTCTTCTATCCGATTAATTAAAAAATTAATAGCGTTAATATATTTTCTATAATTTGTTGTTTCAGCTGCATGATTCCGACAAGATGCGGACCTGGATTGATAGTCCGAAGACACACTACGTTGTTACTAGAATTACGTCACCCGGTTGAGGGTGGATTGAAGTTGATTTGACAGACAACATGAAACTTCCATTCATTCTTTTCAGGGCTGGTTGAAACGAAGCAGAAGAGTGCTGACTGAAGAACGCCTGAAAGAGATGAGGCTATTTATATAGTCTTAAACCCTTATTGTTTACTCACCTTAATATTTCGCCTTAATATTTCAAATTATTATACCATTATAACTACAGTGCTTATGTAAAAATAAGAAATTAAAACATTACAACTCCATGAGATATGGTTCTGTTGTCTTCATCATCAAACAAACTCAACCACGAACCCCGCAACCCCTTTCAATCCCAGTAATTCAATGACGAAATCCAATATGCGCAAAAAATCCATCCCAGCAAACGACCTCCAGAAAAAAAAACAAAGTGTATTACTCTATTCGATACCAATAGGCATTTGGGTAGAAAAGAAAGGTCGAGAAATGAAAAGCAAATATCCTCTCTACATTTCAACCTCCGTTTTTTCATCTCGAAGTTGACCTGCTCGCGCCTCTCGAGCTCCGACTACTTGATTTGCCGCCGTTGCGGCTATTCAAGTCCCTTCTCATAGCTAATAGGATATTTGCGGCGCATCGTTCACACATGTAACTTTTGCCGATTTCTTTCTTTCTGATTATGGGGCAGAACTGTTTCTTTCCGCAGGTTTTTGTCCGAACGAATAGTGAGTGACCGCAGGAGTGGTCGTTGTAAAGTTGGAGACACATAGTTTTGGATTGTCGTCCTTGATCCCTTTTTTTCTGTTTTCTATTATAGAGTGCTATTATTTGTCATGTCATGCGATGCGGGTGAGATATGATGCATGCCCCTGAAGGGGTTCGGAAGGTGAGGGGGTCTTTTCAGGAGATTTTTCGTATTCGATATCAGTCATAAGGTACTAGTATACAAATTATATGCAGGATGCCGCTGCGATATAAAAATGCAAAGTCAACGTCCCGTGTGCGAGGAAGAGATATTGAACTGAACAGGAAACCTCGTATGTGGATGCTTATATGAGGATATGTATGATTGGCAATGTTAATCTTAGGAAGCCCGAATTGTCAATTGTGGTAGCTGTATGACGGGCACCTGCGTTCCATAAATAAGAATTGAAATATACTAATATACAATCCTGGTACCATCTCACTGTCAGCTCCAAGGTGGAACTCTTGATGTGCCTTTCTTTCTTCGATGTGTTCGTCCAGAAACCAAGGGAACGTGTTGTCTGGCCATTGAACAGCACTACCATTCAATGGTTCTTCATAGATCTAAATAGAGACCCGCATACCAATAAAGAACGAGAAGGGATTGAATGAATATATGGACAAAGAATTGTAAGAAGATAATGAGGTCTTTAAAGTTCGAGGGTCTTGTTTTATATGAACAAAGCAGAGTGGGGTGCTGAAGCAGTTAACAAAGTGCTTTTTTATTGGTAGCTAAAAGGAACAGACTAAAGAAAGATGTTTTAGAGATGAAGATAGTAGTTAATGTAGCCCTGTGTCCATGTCATTTCTTTGCCTGCTGAGGCGAGGATTGCAATGTCCTGATTTGATATTGAAGTCAATTGCATTATTGAGCAGCGGAGACGAAATAATCGTTGCCAAAGGTGAAGTTCATAGAATGCAAGAGAACATGAAGATGCAATATCAATGATATTGTCCTGATATTGATATACTGTTATTGAAGAATTCAACCATTAGAGATACACGCAAAGTAGAATATGTGAAGAGGTGTAATTTCTTTCCAACCTTTACTTGAAATATTAGCTTCAGTTAAAATTAAAAAAAGAGCTTGTGAATAGTTTTATCTTTTCCTTACTGTCTTTTTTATCTTTCGGAATTACAGATTAAGACGTATGACAAGGCCCCCGGCAAAATATTTCCAGCCATCTTCAGATGAATCGTAGAAGCAAACCGCTTCGTTAACTAGTTGATAACATAGACTGCCAGAAGCAGAATGTAAGAAACAGTAATAAAATGCATGAACACATTTTGAAAGCGTTGTAGGGCATACTTTTCCGCTGGTTAGATTTCATGACTCCGTTTTTAATTTGTTCAAAGGGGAGTTGTAAATGAAATCCGTGGTTTTCGCCGTTAAATTTAGCCGGAACCGGAGCGGAAAGATGAGTTGTTTCCGTTCTACTAGCACATCCATGGATTTTACTTATTGACCCCGATCAACCTCCCACTATCGTTTGCCTATGGTGGTGGGCAGAGACTTTAATGCCCCCTCGCGATTAGGCCGTGAAGGCATACCTCGATACAAACCTATCGGGACACCGCCACTTGGGAAAGGAGGACATGGTAGATCCCAAACCTCACATTCGTCACGCAGGCTCTCGCCGTGATTATTTGCAATCATACTGCCAATCTTGTATGTGTTCACGAATATCTAATTTACATCAGCTGAGAACATCAAAGGTTGATGAGGAATGATGCACGGCTGTATATTTTATATCGGGCCAGGTTCCACAAACTCAACATGCTTTAAATTTAAACCACAGCGAATGATGGGGGTAAAGTAATTGGTCTACAAGCTGCAGGGCTGCTAGTTAAATTGTCATTGGAGCATGATACGTTTTGAAAATCTGAAGAGCTGTCTCTGGATTGGAAGATTTATTTTTTCAAATTGTCTAGAATGCAGAAAATATTGACGCTGTGCATTGGGCATTCAAACAAGTGGATCGTACTGCAGACAAAACAATATCATTTCCTTGTTTTCAATTGGCAAAGGCATGAAAGTGGGATATGTTTTTTTTTCTCATTGGCTATAAGAGGTGCATGCGTGAGAGGACTCGAGGAAGATAGAAAAGAAGAGAAAATGGCTATAAAGCACTAGGGTAACTTGCGTGCAAACGCGCGAACCTCCAATAAGTTACAAGGTGACACATCGCATAATAATTTATGGAAAGTCGTCACATCAACTTAAATTCTCGCACGTCAAACATGGGGTATCGATTTCTTTGCTTACTCCCTCCAAGCCTTGTACACAATCTTGGAACCCCAAATCTGCCCCTTCTTTAAGACACTCATGCCTCTCCAATCGGGCTCGTTCGGGGCGTTGATATATCGGCTAGGTTCCACGCAGAAGCCTGACCGTGGTCCCCGTGGAGGCGCCCCGCCAACTGATGGGACGTTAATGAACTTGCCAGTGTAGAACTGGAATGCGGGCTCCGTGGAATGGACTTCGAGATGAATGCCTGTGATCTGGTGTTTGAATGCGGCGTTCAGGCGCAGTGGTCGAGATCGGGTGTCGACTGGGATTGAGGCTGGATCCAGATCCATCACAAAACAGTCATCAATATCTGGAGAAGTTGCGCCCAGGAAGAAAGGCTTGTTAACCTCTGTCGAGGTGTAATGCTCTATAGTACCGATGGGGATGCCTGTGGAATCTATTGGGAGGTAATTGTTGGTAGCTAGAACTGCTTCTGTGCCTTCGATCGTCGGGCCGTCACTTAGATTGAAGTAACTGCACAAAAGTGTATCGTATTAGTTAGGTATTCTTGTCTTTCGCAAAAATAAAATAAAAAGGGTAAAGTAAAAATAAAAGTATAAAAATATCAAGAAACTCGCCCACTCACGTATGGTTCGTAACTCCCACCGCAGTTTCTTCACACTCATCTCCCACAAATTCGACCTCGTACTCAATCTCGAGGACAGTTTTGGGAGGCTTCCCCTTCTCCTCTGCCTCCTTAGCAGCTGTATACCATACTCTCAATTCCACAGTGCCCGGGTATCCCTCGTCACCATCCTTGCTCAGATACTTGAACTCCAGCCCTTCCTTTCCGTTTCTAGACACAGCTTTAGGGCCGTCAAAGACCTTGGAATTCCAACCTTCTTTCCCACCATGCAATGAATTCGGGCCCTGTTTCGTCGTAATGGTGTATATTTGTCCATTGAGATTATTAATAACTGAATCTTTCAGCCGGTTTGTAGTGCGCCCTATAGTTGAGCCGAAGTATGCGGTGTTATACTTGGCATAATGCTCTTGGGCGGAGAAGCCCAAGACGATGTTCTGGCCAGCAACTCGAAACTCCTGGAGAATCCCGCCCAATGGGATGAAGGTGAAAGCAGATTCGTCTGAAACCGATTCCATGTTTAATGGAGTTTTTATTATTATTTGATAGGTGGCTGATTTATGGTAGTCGGATAACGAAGAGGTCGGGAATGATGAATTTACGTATGTGGAGAACCGAACCCGTACCCCGCCGGGAAGCAATCAGGATATTCGAAAGTATCGGAGTTGGAATGAGTTTCCAATAAATTGGCAGAACGAGCGAAATCAAACCATGAGTAGACAGGTTTACATATATGTTACTATATCCCAGTCCGTAATTGTCTTCATAATTCCCATAGTACCCCGATTTGTCGTTTGCCCCGCTAAAACTATAAAAGCCTTCACGTCATCCCGCAACCTTAGCCAAGAAGAAAAAACAGCCCCGGAACATCATTGGTGCATCGTTATTCCCGCCTGGCCTGAGCTCAACTCAACAACTCGATATTGGAATTCGGGCCAGGCTAACAACAGCGGATCCACAGGCAATAGGGCAAAATGTGTGCATGCATATTATTTGAGGTAGCAAGTAGTATTAAGCTGGGAAATATTTAGGCGAGTTCTTAAGCAATTATTAATGAAAACGGAACAAGTATAATAGTATTGATAACAATATTCTCTTCTCTGTTACTTTTGACATTGGTTTTTAAAAAGCCGGTTTTCTTCGCAGTCAAAGAGTACATAGAATTAGGGCTATGCTATCACATGATTTGTCTTGGCATCAAAATGATGTCAGGACGTGTTCATCTGATACGTGAATTTCATCAAATTCGCTGAAGAAACATTTATTCCCTCTTAAGTTCTGTTTTAAGCTTAATACGAGGCGTTTTCTAGACGCATGAAGAATAGGGACTGAATTAATTTGACAGTTTAACATATTTTCAACATTTCTTGCCCTGTTAGAGGCCTGAGACACTTCAATACTAGCATTTTCATGCAACTTAATTGAAGAATAAATGATTTCATAAAGCTTAGGCAAATGGGTTTAGAGTCTGGAGCAGAATATCTTAAGTGATTCTACTAATTTGTTTCATTTTCAGGCAGGTGGAGAATAGGATTCGTAAGTTGCACCCAGAAGCGGCCAGCGTGACGTACTCGTCGTCCGCCATAATAAACTTTTGACAGCTCCAGGATTGACATGGCTGAGATACCACTGCAGGTCAACTTCTTTTGAAGCTCTGCCAGAGGATGGGTGTTTACATCAGCGATTTTGAAGGCGAAGGCTGCGCTGGCTTCCGCGTAGTACGACATCTAGGTACCTACAGCAGACTATATACCTATAAAATCAAAGCAGAGAGCGATAACCAGGGTCTTTTTGCCCCAACACAGAAGATCCATTGATGGAAAAAGGAGGGATTCCATGAATCAAAGAAACCAAAATTGCGATGAGTTGCCTTGGATGCTATTTTGTGATCACCCAATTGTGAAAAGCACTTATACATTCTATTCCGCTCGTACGATGATGCCCAGGTGATTAGATGGACACTTGATGGCCTTCAAAATTCGTGAATGAAAGGGCCCATGTTACTTGAGCTTGTTGTATGCGGTGTGAAGGGACATATGCCCCTTGGTGAAACGCCCATAGTGGCCGTGTTACTTGAACATGACATCAGAAAGCTTTCTAGGGCTCATTTGCCGTGAGAAACGCTCATTGGCTAAGATGAAGAAAGAACGCTTTTCATGCACGGCTTTATGAGCCTGCTGTATCTGCTGCAAAGAATGAGAAAACAATAATGTTTCCACGGTGGGTTTTCTTGCCACAGCCACAAATTGATATAACTCGGCAGACCCAGGGGTTCCAAACCTCTAATCAACGAACTGACGTCCTTGGCTATGAATGGAAATTTGTATTTCTTCTACGGTCTCTTGATGCCCTCGACTTCAAATGGGCATCGGACCAAGGTGGTGGTTGATCATGATGAGAATCCGAGAGTTAAGGGGTTTAAAGAACGACTACTACTGTTGCGAATACAACAAATTCAAAGATATCAAGGAATGAAAGCTTGTGGAGACTTTCGTGGTGAAGATTCTCATACCAAGCTGTACGTATGTACTGTACAGCACATTTAGGGAGAGTTTCAACATTTCCCAAAATTGGCCAGCCAATATTTTCCCCGTCTCATTGTTATTTGCTCATACTTTTCACCAACATTTGCAAGTTAACCATACGAATCTCACGTAGACAAGGGCTTTCATAATTGAGGTAATGTCATGCTTCATTAAAATAAGGAGCATGCGAAATTATCAAGTCATTACTGATCATTTTTTTTCCTTTCTGTTTCCCCCTTTTCCCTCTTCCATTTGAAACTTGTTTGCTTTTTGCCTTGAGTTATTTGTATACTTCTTAGAAAAAACCCTATTAAGAGGTAAGAAACATGTAAACATAATTTTAGAGAACTAGTTGCAATACTTCTAAATCTGGAAAAAATATCTGCTTGGAATTTTATGGCATCATTTTGCAAAGGTCAGCAACATATAGAATATAATAACCATTAAACAACTTCGTCTTCCCTTTCAACCGAAATAAATTCTTCATATCTGTGAGGTTTAGTTTGGAACACCCTCTCCTAGCCACCATATATTATGTGCTGGAAACAGACTTGATGAGATTTCGGTTCTTTGTATTTGTACATGTCCACGTATATTGTACAAGTACCACTGATTGAGCTGGCTGCATCATCACGATGGTAACCCTAACTGAACCACGAAGCAGCTTACACTTTCAGTCCGAGTTGACGATTGAATATGGCCTGCGTAACGGCCGATACCGTTTTTTCTCTCTGTTTTGATGGATGTACCCGGATACCTAACTCCTATTCAGATTTACTTGTTGTAATTGGTTATGTCGGGTCCATTTTCTCGCTGGTGGATTTACGCTTCGGCATCATTTATGGAGAGATAGATGGGTAGGGCGATCAATATTCCGGATAAATAGCAGACCGACAGTTTATAGCAGTTTGTATTTGAATGAGCGGCTGACTGCCAATTACTTACCTGTTATTTGTACCATTACTGTGCCCCAGGTAATAATATCACTCACAAACCTTGGAACTCCACTTGCAATAGTCATTGATCAGGAGTATATCCAGGGAACATAGAAATACGGAGTGCAATGGACTATGATGTTGCAGTTACTCCAGTCTCTAGCTCGTAATAGGGAACGTGTACCGCATAACGTAACCCCAGCCAGTAGCTTTCATTTGGATATACACACAACTTATAGATGCGTACCCCTTTGCCCGTCTCATCAGTTCACCGATTAATTAATTATATATATATATATTCATAGATTATATAGGCTTGAAATAGGAAAGCACGTAAATTACAATCGCTCTCAAGAGGACCTCCGTATAAATGATGGCACAGAGGTAAAAGTCTAGCATTCATATTCAATCAAAAACAGAAATACATAACTCAGCACGGGGGCTTTTCTTTCAAAAGGCGATTGCAAACAAGGGGTACACAGGAGCTAGGGGCGATGGTGATATCAGTCTTGATTGAAATGTTCCCTTGATACCCCGCAATGAGATCGGACTAAATAGACAGAGTTACATATCCGCCTCCGCCACTCCTAGGCCAGTGTAGAGAATAGATGATTGAGGAGATGAAGCATGATATTCAAGTTTTCTTTTTCGGCGAATTCGATACAGAAGGATGAATGCCAGGCAATAGATATATATCCCATTTTGCTCTTTCATTTCCTTTGCTCTTTGGTAGGTTATTTCGATCTTGCCGGGATTGTGGCGCATGGGATTCAATTATTATATAGCGTGTTCGGGGGCGGGAGTTTGAGGGTCAAAAATTATTATGTAAAAATGAAAATGAAAATGAAAGGAGAGAGATAAGTAATATCAATATAATTCGTTGTCGTCATTATCTTGAGATGAGATGTCGTGTATGCAAAGGGGGGAAACGAGAGAAACAGAAAAGGATCTATTTTGAGAAGTTCAAGAGTTGAAATATTATAATGGTTATCAAGTGAAAAGAATATTAAGGTAAAAGAAGAAGAAAAAGGCTCAATGGAATATGCATATATTTGGTAGCCCTTTTCTTTCCATCTTATATCATTGCAGCACTTGGATTCAAAAATGCTTTAAAGTCGGCATCCTCTGTCCAGTCATGTTGCATCGGGAGACATGAATTAAGCCCCCCGGTAAGAGCAATCGGTCTACAACACGCCTGCGCTTGCTGTAACGTGTCAAAAGACATTAAAGGCGAATCGAGGGTTGTGAGGTCCATGTTTTCCTCCAACCCGCCTCCTTGAGGCCATGATTGTTGGCGCTGAAGAAGGCTAGGGTTCATAGATGGCTGGACGCTAGAGGAATTGTAAAACATTTGGACTTGAGCCTGGGTAGCTGGGACTTGTGCAAGCCGTTGCTGACTGTTTGGCGGTTGCTGGAGTTGTTTTTGCTGTTGTCGTTGAGCTTCCATTTGCTGTCTTTGGTGAAATTGCTGCCGTTGATGCTGCATCGCTTGCTCGCGGTGTTGCCGGAGATTTTCCTTATTTTGTTCCTCCTGCCGCTGCTGCTGCCGCTGCTGCTGCAAGAATTGCTGTTGCTGTCGTTGTTGCTGTTGCTGCTGTTGTGACATTCCTTCTAATATGTGTTCCGGTATATGTTGTGTTCGGGGAGGGAAAGCGTGTGGGCTCGGAGGAGTAGGTGGGAATTGATTAGAATTCATCGAGAACGGGGCTTCGAACAAAGACGGTCTCGAGGGGAATGTTGGCGAATGTTCGCTTTCCGAACCATCTGAGGAATCCTGCCGTTGCATAAATCCAGCACCATTCGCAATCAGTCTCTTCTGCGCCAATTGCAGATCATCTTCGAATGGCTCATCACTTGAATGGCCCTCTTGCTTAAGTGCTCCTAATCGTTCTAGAATGTCGTGTGTGAGGGGGTGTCCATTTCCTGATTCCTTGAGGGGGTCCCCTGGCCACCCTTCTCCGTCCAGCGTCAGTTTGTAGAGTGCTTGGAGGCCAGTAACCAGCTGTGCCTGTTGTTGCTCTAGCATCTCAACATATCTATAAAATAATCGGTTATTGTTTAGCAATTGACTATCTGGACAGCTAAAAATTGAAAAGTTGAAAGACAAAAAAAAAAAAAAAAAAAAAAAAATTTGAAAAGAGAATTCAAGCTCACCCTTTGGGATATACTTTATCATGAGCCTTTTTCCGTTCACCAAACACACAGATCGCATTATCCGTCTTACATCGCCCGCATGGATTTGCTCCATCGCACTGTAATGTAATGGATGTCCCCCGATAAGCACGTGATCACAACAGTCGCATCCAAGCCCTAATTGACTCTGCCCAGAACGGGTAAGCTCATACCTTTGACTTCTTTAATCGACACCGATCACAGGCCTTGCACACTCTCTTGCGGACGTTTCCTTCTGACGGAGATGAAGCGTCCAGTGGAGGACTTGGCTGGTGAGCCGTCATTGCAGGCGGAGGCCAACCTATGGTATTTGCGCCAGAGTGCAGGGGGTGTTGCTGAACTAGATATCTCGATTTCGTATCGCCAGCCCGCGTCAATCCACAGCTCTATGATCTCGCTCTTGTGTGTGTGTGTACACTTGGCCGTTAAGTAAATATTATAGACCGGATGCGACGCGGTATATATCTAGATTTAGATATAGAAACTAGTATAGCAATTGAGGGATCGGTAAACGATGGAGCGCCGCCTATATCAGACCAGAGGGTTATTCGTGCCTGCAATAATAGTAATAGTAAAAGGTTGGCGGTATAAGCGGAATATATAATGTGTAAGTTGTATGTATACTCCGGGACTTGGGACAAGGCGACAAAGAGAAATGTGTTCCAATATATTTTGATGCGCAGTATATTAGATTATCTTGAGAGTAGATTATAATAGGGAGGAGTTATCGTCTAGAAGTGTTGCAAGCAAAGTATGACGGAGACACAGATCAGCAATGCGAAGAAGAATATGATATGCAAGTTCGACAATGACAGCAACAAAAACAAGAAGTGCCCTCCTTTCAGGAATTATTTCAAAAACGAGGGAGGTCGGGGCCTTTTCATATTGATCACTACGGACTTAAGCTAGTAAGAACTCAGCATTTTCGAAACTAAACCTTGACGGGCAGCTGCCATACGATTGAAATGGACCCAGCCCAGCTTCCCTACCGTGGAACCCTAACCAAGAGACTACCCTCGATTTAAGTTAGGATGATGGGGGGTAAAAGGTTTTGTTTGTATTTTTTTACTTTCTATATTCTTTTTACAGTTTTGGTTTATTTTTTCAACTTGTCAAGGTATTTTTTGATATCGGTTCCACCCTTTGGTTCGCTTGCTACCTTAGGTAGGTCTCTTACGCATCGATTCTATACTATACACCAAATATTCTGGGGTATCAGCCACTCACTGGCTTCCACATCCACAAGTTGTATACGGATTATTTACATAATTGGATAGCTATCTGCTGTTTTAATCACGTTAGAGTTATAACTTGGGAGTACTTCAAGCGACGTTTCTAGAAATCATTTTTCGGCTAATTCCTATTTCTTATTTCTTTCTGAATGGTGAGGCCGAGATTGAGTTTGTCACGATGACAGGTGCTGACGAAGGTTGACTAATCACAATGCTTCCTCGGCTTGGCTTTTGGCCCTTCAGCTTTAACTCACCTATTAACAGCGTATTATTTTAATATTAAAGCTCCCGAAGCACGCATGGAGATGGGGATAAAATGAATACAAGGCGTGTATTAACGAATACGATCAGATATCCCCTGCACGCATTAGTCATGTATGGTGTGGTATCAAGTAAAGGCAATACGCGGGCGTGAGTCGGTAAAATTACACAGCCAGTTCGATCTTCGATTACAGCTTGGGAAAATGTTGAACATGAATAACTGCGCAGAATGTGCGCTTTCTGAAGCCGCCATAGCAAGGGCCAAGCAGTGATATGATGTGATAGCTGGAACTAACCTACGTACATGCAACATGTACTATACATATTTCTTAGGCAGCGAGGGTATTTCCGGCGCCGATTATTCATTCTCAGACCTGAGCGACATCCACCCACTTGGATACAGAATACGATACTATTATTTCATACATGCTCCGTACAGTACCGGGATTTGGGGGGCTCCGTCAGCCGTTTATGTGCCCAGGTGGTCGTGAAAAGAAATGCGCCCGTTTGTGGCGTTGGCTGTACTTTCATCATCCGCTCCGACGATTTGTGAAGCTTCGGTGTAATCGAACACGGAAATCCGGGTCGCGGCACGGAAGGTAGAAACAAAATATCTCCAGGGCTCTTCTCGCTGGTTACAAAAAGCTTTTGCACAAATCTATTGACGCTCAGACCGTCTGGCTTTTTCGCGTCGTTCACAGACCACGCGACTCGACTACTAGGAATGAGAATGAAATATAAAATAACAAAGGACCGATCATCGCGGACTGTCTGTCTGTCTGCACGGAGAGCGGAACTAGTTTGACAGCAAGAAGAATTTATTAGCGGAACTAGCTACACCGGGTAAAAAAAAAACCCACTGCTAAGGCTTTCAACCTTGACTCATTTTTAGCAATTCCGTGTGTTACAGCAGGGCTGAACTGACGTCCTGACATTGACAATTCCAGGACCAAGTTTCCGTTATTTGCGCATTTTGATTGTTCGAGAAGCAAAGGAAGAATATGGAACACGCATATCGGCCCTTGGCGAAGCCGATTCGGATAATTGTTCTCGTTTAGCGCCTCTAGGCAACCCAGTTTTCAAAAAGGAACAACATTTTGCCTAGACGGGGTTGGAACAATGGTGGGAGACCCCTATTGCCATAATAATGAGGTCGTCTTAATTGAAGAGCTATATCGTCATGAGGGGCCGAGCGACCGAGCGACCGAGCTTGCACAGCCCGCTGTTTATTTATTTCCATGACAGCTGGAGTCTGGAGGAATAGTTCGACCGTACTCCGTAGGCCCGATAGGGTTTCCGGTCATCTCGGACATTAGAAATGCA
Source organism: [Emmonsia] crescens (assembly GCA_002572855.1). Lineage (NCBI taxonomy): Eukaryota > Fungi > Ascomycota > Eurotiomycetes > Onygenales > Ajellomycetaceae > Emergomyces > [Emmonsia] crescens. Next base: position 45,326 of record PDND01000040.1, read on the forward strand.
TGCTGCATTTGTATATGGAATGGACGGATTTCGAGAGAGACCAAATCTTTTTGCTCAGCATTATCATCTTCTATTTTACCCTGCAATAAGCATAGCTTCTACCCCTCAGTTATTAATATAACTGTCAATATAATCCTCATTTGAAGTTCACAAATTAAATATGTCTTTTCTTCTTGTTTTCTTTCTGCTTTGCCTTGCATGACCTTGTGCACATCATCCGAAAGTGGGCCGTGCATAAAAAATATCCATTATACATACATGTACAATTACAAGCCCTAGCCCGGTTTTGTCCTTAATGCTGCTTCAACGTCGTCGGAATTTGTGAGCGGGAGTTCGCTGCATACCACCACCACCACCACCACCACCACCACCACCATTACTGGTTCTTATCAGATATGGGCGAAGAGCGGAGTTGCAAATATGCACATGGATCATTAATAATACTGCTACATGTCTTCTTCTTCCACCAACGGAGAAAGAACTTCAGCTGAATTAAATCCCCCTTCAGATCGTCACGGAGTTAAGCAGCGAACCAAAACCCTTCTTTCTTACGCGCTAAATGAGTCAGAGCACAGCAGCTGCTGCTATCTTTCCCAAAGATACTTGACCCCCTACTTTCTATCTCCCGACTGATTTGGAGATTGGCTGGGTATAAAAATCCAATGTTACATACACAGTACTGAGCCCAGACGTGTTTCCAGCTGTACTTTATGAGATAGCGCTACACTGATTAACTTGGAGCTATCCATGGCTTGAATAGCCCAACTAGGTGTCACCTGGATATGCTCCCGCAGCCCATACATGTAGAGCCAAACTCTGGGCTGAGTTTTTTCTCTTCGATTTGGAACATTTAAACATTTAACTTACATAACAGCGGAGTTACATCCATAACCAACCTGGCAATGGTGGAATTGACTCGCGAGTTACCACAATCACATGGATATGCACAGAACAATATCCCCGCAAAACACAATTTCATCATGACTACGGAGTGCATCCTTTTGCATTTCCTTGTTCTTATCCGTATGTCAAATACCACGCGACGTGATGCTCCACCAGCACAAGAAAGAACCCTCATCGTGGAAGACCCACATCTTCCATACGAGTACGCCTTTTAACAGCACCTGTAAAGGCCCTATCTTATTTTCTTCCCTCTCGGGGACCACTTTGTTCAACTGGCGACGACAAATATCCATATTATTAAACCCCGAACCGAACGGAGACTGTTCGGGCAGGCGTCATAACAAGTTTCAAAACAACAGGAAATGCCCATAAAAAGGGCCCACAATGGCTAAGGTTGTTTTTTGATCCTGGATTAATTCGTCATGTTGCTCTTCCAAGGTTGATTTTTTCTTTTGCCCTACACAGTACATTGGCTCTGGCTGTTTTTGCTATTCTGGTAATGTATCATCAGTGATGCCTATATCCTCATTAGCACCATCTAACCGCGGGAAACACCGTCAGTCGATTCCAATGTTTGAAAAGGTTGTTTATTTCATATCTATCATTGGACAGGTTGACCTCGTTCCCCACAGCGGGCCCCATTCGCAAAAAAAAAAAAAAAAAAGAAGAAAATCCCAATATATTACTAGAACTTACATAAGAACGGCAATTCGGAACGCCATCTGATCGGCAATCAGATACCCGCTCACCTACGAGAAACCCAGAATTCTAGAAATTAGCCGTGTCTTTCTTTTTTTTATGTATCTCTAATGCCGTAATTGCCGTACTTTTCTTTGTCCACATTATCCAGATAGATAGAGCAAGTGGCGAGAAGCCTGAACAACTATATTTGTTGCTTTCTTTCTCGCCTTTTGCTTTGCTGGGAAAACCGGATATTTATCGTGATCGCTACAGTTTCGGTGCTATCTTCTTGACTTGTGGCGTGCGCTTGCTACCTTAGGTAGCTATCTGCTCAGTTGTTTACCGTGGTCTCCTTAGACCGTAAAATACAACTTGGGTGTCATAAATAAAAAAACGAATGCTGCGCGGCATAATTAACGTATTACGTGCTCGATCTACTTTTCTCTGCGCGGCGCGCTGCGCTGCTCGAACAAACAATGCCAACCAGCGGGGATATGGGCTCGGGAACATGAGTGTACCTTGCATTGGCCACACACGTCAAGTAATACTATGTGCTGCTCACAAGAATAGACTACCATACTGGCGGGGAGCCCGAAAAGCCAAAAAGCCCAAACATCGTGTCAATGATATCATCCCTCTCAACCCTAAAATAAACATCACAGCCCTTGCGAATCCCGATTCAAACCCGCCCCCCTCTCTCCAAGCCAAATATCTTCAAGAACAGCCTATTAACTACGGTCTATGAGCAATCTTACCATTTACACTTACTTACACTTACATACATACAAAGAATTTAAAAACTGTATTTCTACAGTGTTAGACCTCAGTTCACGTCAGGTTTATTTCATAGAATGAACATGGTATAAGCTTTACTCGCCACTTAGGTGACAAGGTCAGTCGGGGGATCTAGAATCCTCCATTCAAATAGAGACTTTTTAAAGTTCCCAAGGGGTTGGCACATCGTGCCCGAAACAACCTTATGGTCAGACTGCTACCATCCGTACTGGTTGTTTTGTGACAATTGGAGCGCTCCATCTTGATACATACATGCTAGACAATGGTTTGCAAATGGGGCTTTTTTTGCCAGCCCAGGGACTATTAATCGCCTGTCGGGCAAAAGGACGTTTTAAAACATTTATCCTCCGTACAGTACATACATTCCCTCAGGGAGAGCACTGGATGTCCCGTAAATTAAGAGTATGTAAGTCAAACCCCCCTTTTTTTCCCGCTATTTTCAATCTTTTTTGAGCTCGCAATTTTGGATACCTAGTAGAGGCACGGTCATTGGTGCTTCATCAATGAACCGTCTCATCTTTACTTCTGAAGGGGCCTTCTACCTTCTTGATTGATAATCCTAGAGTTGAAAATGGTTACTCCGTGGTTACCTTAGCGGCTTTATATCTAACTCCGAGAAGATGCCAGCCCTCAACCTATGACTCGGGTATTTTCAAGAAAAGAACAAGACACTGCTGACAAATTTACTCAAAGAAGAAGTATCCATAACTAATCAACTCTTTCGATAATTAATAATGTACGGAGTGTCGGTTTAGCTATTCGCACCTTGCAGAATCTAGCCCTCGTATCCATGTTTTCTCTGCGGGATTATTGCTAAAAGACGGGATTGATTGATAAAAAGGCGGAATGAAGAAAAAAGGACATTGTCCTACGAAATGAAAAATGACCCGGTTATTTGTGTATCCATAGCCAGACCTTCATGAGATTTGCTTGCCGCTCACCATGATATCATCATTCGGTTAGCTGTCAACATTGATATAAGCTTAACCTCTCAATCCATCTTTTCATATGTCAAATTGCGGCTTGCTTGTTTTGAACTTCAGTGTACGGTACTCCGTATGTACGCTATGTAATATGAGTAAGGCGGGTATCACTGAGTGAATACACTTAATGTTGCAGTTCTGTTTCTTTCTGGGGGGGTTCTGTCTTCTGTCATGGTGAATCCGGTGCACACTTGAAGGCGGTTATGGTGTTCCCTCCTTCAGCGTCGATGCTCCCTTTAAGACCTAACCTAGGTAGGTGGACTTGTAAACTTCGGCCATTTAATGACGTGTTGCCAGCTCGCGGGTGTCCATTTCTCGCAGCCGTTGGGTATTGCGGCTGTGTGTTGAAAAGACCCATGCATCACAATTTCTCCATTCTCCTTGCATCTGGAGTGTTGTCTATCACACCATCTAAAAATAGATAGTTAAAGAGATCTGAAGAAGCCAGCTCAGTGCTTTCATGCATGCTCTCACAGTACAGAAGTGTTCACTGCAGACCAACTTGTTCAGCACATCTGACCTCATCAAATTTTGAAAATTTCTATGGGCTGTGCAGCTCTTTTGTTTGCAGGGGTCATTCTCACACTGAAAAGAAGCTAGAGCTTCGCGTCCGTCCAATCATCATTTCCATTCTCAATGTTATGATAAAAGAATCCCTCGGGTTAGCGGTCATTGGAAGCGCAATCATCAATGTCAGCGCAAGGGATCGATAACTACCCCCCCTGTCAATGCAATAGGTAAAAATACGCTGCGTTGAAATTCAAGTAAGTTCCCTAGATCCTCCCATTATTGCACATATGTCCTTCAGCCGCTCGCCAGAGAGAGCGAAAGAAGGGAATTCGGAGACTTTTGAGGTAAATGCTTCCTTCTTATTTAATCATAGAACATCTCTATGGATGTCGATGTCAGCCTTTACGTGGGGGTAACCTATATTCATGCAATCGGACCGTGGGCTGACCCTTTTTGACAGACTCATCCTCCGGCAATTGGTCGTATAACTCGGGGGGGTAACTACTGCATATATACGGAGTAGTTAGCTGGTAGAAAAATAAAGAATCGACGAATAATCAACAGTGAAGAGAAATATTCACCGCTTTATTTCAAACTTTGATATTCTCTCCGCCTTGCCGAGGTTCATTCCATTATTTTCTCACGAACTTTTTGTTGTTTTAAAGGGTCCTCAGCTTGAGTTTCTGTGTAATCTCACACCACACCTAAGCGAGCAGCAGATGTCGCAAATAACGAATGCTACGTAGAGAAAACCGAGAATGCAACGCCCATAGCAAGGGGTTTGATTAAGCAGAAGCAGTAGTAACATGCTCGTACAATTTTTGGTGCCAAAAGCCAACGGTGTTATTGGCATGAGGCTAGGCGGCCATTTTTGATATCATATGACGTCATCTGAACTAGCTGAGAAAGGTGAACAAGGTGAAATGATGAATAACTTAAAGCGCTTCTTTCGTTGTATCTATTCCAAAAGAAATAAATAAATAAAAAGAAGAAAAAGACGTCGATGTGATAAAAATAAACTAAACAAATAGAAAGGGAGGAATCGAGCATGATCATTCATACCCCTGACTACTCCGTACACAACAAACATTTGCAAAAGGGGTTGGTTATTTTGTGTGTGGCTTTCTTTCTGAAGGAGTGAATGACAAGTAAAAAAGCAAATAAAATAAAAATAAAATAAAACTGAAAAAGCGGTATCATAAATAATTAAACCCAGTCTATGAGAGGAGCCCCCTTTGACGACAAAAAAAAGAGCAACAATTCCTAGCAGGAAAAGAAGGCTGACTATTGAAACACCCAAAACACCTATCCATGGAAGAAAACTGCCTAAACTTCGACCTCAACTGTCAACCCACCCACCCCATCATCCGTCCCCGTCGCATTCCCATCATCCTCATCATCGTAATCATCCTCATAATCATCACCACCATCATACTCATCTGCCTCCCCACCAGCCCCAGCCCCAGCCCCTGTCCCCGTCCCCGTCCCGTGGTGCGAATGTCGCTGCTGTCGATGATCGCGCGATGAATGTGACTGCTCGCGACTCGTACTTGTAGTGGCGCTTGAGTGCCTATGGCCCTGTTGGCTGCGACGATACCCCTGGCTATCATACTGCTGGTATCCACTACTTCCATCACCACCGCGGTGGTCGATGATGACCATCTCGCCCTCATCAGGGTCGCCACTACCTTCGCCCTCGCGATCTGTATCATCACCGTTGTCGCGGCGACGATGACGGTAAGGGCTGGAAGTAGCCCTGCTAGCTCGCGACCGTTCCGCATCATCAGTGGCCGTCGCTGGTGGGGCGGAGAGATGGCGGATCGGGGCGGTGGGGCCGTTTCCGCTTCCATCTTCCCCACCGCCTCCTCCCGAACCACTGTTGTTGGTGCTTCTGCTATGAGGTGTATTAGCAATAGCCCCCTGATACTGCTGCCTCATCTTCTGCCTAGCCAACTCAGCCGCGAGCTCCTCATTGCGCGCATTCTGCTCTTCCAGTCTCTTGCGCGCGCCGGAGCGGTCAAGTAAACGCGCCTCGCGTTCGGCCGTGAGGCGGCGCTCGAGCTCATGCAACCGTTTTATCCATTTCTCCTGCGAGGGTTCGCTGCTGGAGTGCGAATGGCGCGGAGAAGCGACGTGATGGTATTGTGATGGTTGCTGCGCGACGTGCGTGGAGGAGGATCTGCCAGTGGGGGCGACGGTGTTATTTGTTAGTGTTGAAGAAGAAGAGTATTGGGATGGTTGGGGAATGCCGGAGGAGCCGCGGGAGAGGGTACTGGGGCTTCGACTGGGTGGTGGTGCTTGTGCGTGTGCCTGGCCGCCAGCTGTAGAAGCGTTGTCAACTGCCGTCGTGGAGCTATAGCGGGATAAGGTGTTTGCGGCGAGGTTAGAGGCAGACTGTCTTGACGCGCTTTGTGTGTTTCCGCTTCCAGCGGCTGCGGCATTAGCCGCACGAGCGCGCGAATGAGATTGGAGAAGATTCAACTCGGCTTTTAGCAGTCTATTCTCGCCTCTGAGTTTGGAGATTTCAGGGCTGGGAGAATTGGAGGTTGAACGGTGGTGTTGTTGGCTGGATCTCAGATTTTGAACCATTTCCTCCATCCGTTCAAGTTTCTTAACGCGGATGTTCAGACTGTGCTCTAGATTCTGGTACTCCTTTGTCAAGTCCCGCTCCACAGACTTGATGCGCGCCTTGAAGCCGCCAATGTGGGTTTCAACCGTCTTGACTGCAAGTAGGAGATTGCGGCTGAATCCTGGCCAGAAAAGCATGTTCCCAATAACTTCTTGGCTAGGCAAGTTCCCATTGATCAGGCTGTTCGAATGGGCCCAGTCAGGCCCGCACATAGCAGAAAGACGTTTCCAAATATTGAGGAACATGGCATTACGCTCGCTCAGCTGGTCCTTATATTGCTGTTCGAGCATACTGAAGCGTTTCCGGTCCTGAATTCGTGCAGCTTCCAAGTCCGAGATCCGTGAGTTATTCTGTGAGATTGTCCGCGAAGCTTGGTGGTGGGATTTAAGCGACTGTTCGAACGAATGCTTATCTGCCCGATGTGCCTGTCGCTCTCTTTCCAACAGATCGGCAAGCTTGCGAGTCTCCAAACCATGGCTCTCGAGCAGGGCATCACGGTTACGGAGCAGGGATTCCTTCTCATCAAGCTTGGTGCGAGTACTCTCCAGCTCGAGTGCGGTTGAATCCAACTCCTGCTGTAGCTTAGTGATTGAAGCAAGTAAGCTTGACCGGGTGCCATTGAGGTCACCGAGAGCTTCACGGAGGCTGTTCTCCAATTCCATCAAGCGCTCTTTCCAAGTCGTGGCCTCGATTTCCCTTGAGGAGAGGTTCTTTTTCAACTTACGGACCTCGTCCTTGGCAGTGGTGGCCTCGCGGTTCAACTCATTCATAATTCGCTGAACCTCCTGCTTCTCTTTACCCCCTACAACTTCCCGTTGGTGTCTCTCCTCCGCAAGGCGACGATCAAGCTCTTTAGCTCTATCCTTCTCACTCTGCAGACTCATCTGACAAGTCTTTAATTCAGACTCCAAATCCCCAATCTTAATCTTATCACCATCTTGCTCCTCACGGAGGAAGGCAATCTCATTCTGACTAGATTCCTGCTGAACAGTCAACCGCTGCACTTTATTATTAGCTTCAAAGAGACTCTTCTCCATCTGCTCCAGCTCCCGATTCGCATCATTCAACTCCTGCTGCACAGCTTTGTATTTCTGCAAGTTGTTCTGCGCATCTTCTTCAAGCCTAATGATGCCTTCGCTTGCCGACCGCATTTCCGCCTGCAAAGCCTTAAGATTCTCATGCTGATTACCCAACTCAACCTCCATGCGCTGACACTCGTCAACCTTCTGATCCAGCTCATCGCCCATTGCATCCAGTTCCTCCTGGGCCTCCGCTTTGAGGTCCTGCAAGGCTTCCTCCCGCTCCTCAGCAATCTGCAACGCCTGATCCCGCTCCAGTTGCATAGTTTGCAAGTCTTCTTCCGCCTGTTCCACATCAGCTTGGTAAGCACGATCCAGCGCCTCCAGATCACTCATGCATTCGTCAAGCTGAGCACGAAGACTTTGATTATCAAGCTTAAGTGTCGACACATGGTCACGAAGTTCACCATTCTTGATCTCGAGGCTTTCGCGCTCCGCATCGCTGGCGCGTGATCTCGTCCCATCACTGGTGCGGGAATTAGACCTATCCTGGGCTCGGGAGACTGAGCGCTCAAATATACTATCACCAGCCACAGACCGGCCACCGTCGCCTCTCCGCAGGCCCAATTTCAAGTCTTCGATTTCCTGGTAAAGTCTCTCCTTTTCGCGATTTCGAGACGTTAGCATGGAGGTCTGTGCACTGACTTCACGACGTAGCTCGGCATTTTCTTGCTTGAGAAGTTCCAGTTCGACGAGAGTGGCGCTGGAGGTGGTGCCAAGACCAGTACTCCGGTCAATATCGCGGTCAGAGGCGCTGGATCGAGAGACAATGGACATTTTGCCAACACGGGAGCCTCCAGAGCGGCTGCCGGATATGGCATCTGGCTTCATGCGCAAAAACTCATCCCGAAGCTTTCTGTTTTCCTCTTCAGCCTGTTCTCTGGCTGCGGTTTCTGCGTCAAGCATGTCCTTCCACATATCCTAAGGCGGAAATACAGTAAGTCAGTCAGTTTATAAGAGGGCCGCCCAGCGTAGATAACAACCTCCCCCAGCAGAACTCAATATAACGGAGAAAACTCACCCTCTCCTCCCTTGCCCCCGCATCAGAGCCGATTGTTACTCTCCCCTCCCCCAGCGACTTTACCATCTCAGCCAACCGCCTCTTCTCACCCTCCCGCGAAATACTTTCCGATCTCAATCTCTCAATCTCCACCTCATATGTCTCAATCCTCTCACGCAGATAGGTCAGTTCCTCCTCATCCATACCACCATGCCCGTGGCCGTGGCCGTGGCCATGACCCTGCCCATCCTCATCCTCAGCCTCCGTCCCATCTTCTCTCCCAGGTTTTTCCCTGTCCCCCTCATCGCCCTCACCCCCACGATCATGAAGCTGCTTCTCCAAATCGCGAATATTCCTCCGAAGCGCCTGATTATCCTTCTGCAACTTGAGTTTATCAGATTTCAGCTCCACGTTTTCAGAAATCATTTCCTTCACGCCCTCTTCAGAACGCTTATTCAACGCCTCATTGAGGAAGTGGATGCGCATTTTGAGATCGAAATTCTCCTTTGATAGCCTATCTATTGTGCTGCTCTGTTCCTTGAGTGTCAGGGACTTACCACTGCGCCCAAACGCAGGCGTTGGGGCACCTCCACGCTTGTCCGGGGACATGCCAAGCGTACTTTCTCGGAATTGACGGGCAAGGGTGGCCGGGATGGGCATATCCTTGATATGATCTGTCATAGCGGTGTCTGGCAGTGGTTGATCTCTCGGTTGAGCTCTGGGAGTCATGGGATCCGTTGTGGACTTTTTCCCCGATGATCCTGGGCGAGCCTGCGAGGTCGAATCCTCTTCATCGAGCGTATGTAGACTAGCATCTGAGATACCACTGAAGCCTCTCCGCTGTTCCATCAAGTTATCATCGCTCATGCCCGACACGCCAGACGCCATACTTCCCAGACTTATCGATCTCGACAGCTCCAACTTCTTCTGTCTGCCATGGCTGTGTGACTGCTGGCCGGTGTGATTCGCCGGCGCTGCTCCGCCGGACTGGATTGCAAAATCGACGCCCATTGCCGCTTCGCTAGACGCAGTATCCGTGCCGACGGTTGCAATAGAAGAGGCCGAAAAGCGGTGAACGGACTGCCGACTGGTCAAGAACTTGGGTCTCTTGCGTCTGCGCTCCGAAGATGGGCCGGAGCTATGATGTGTATCTCCCTCGCTACCACTTATTCCCGTAGTATCTTGCAATTGCCGCGATGCGGCACGGGTTGGGGAAATGTTTCGTGTAGACCGGCGGGGAGTGGCATCCACATTATCATCATCAGTACTCGATAGCTGCGAGTCGTCTCGTTCGCCATATTGACGGTGCTTGGATGCATGGCTCCGTAGACTAGAGCTCGACAGAGCCGTAGAGATAGCCCTCGAGACCGTTCTCGCCGCCGCAGCTGCAGTTGGCGAGGAAGATATGGTCTCCAATGACGAAGTATTGGTAGTTTCATTCCCCTTCGCAGAAGGAGTCACATCCTCGTCCTCGTAATCATCGTGTTCATGATCGTGATCGTGATCGTTATCGTTCTCCTTCTGCTCCTCCGAATCCCCTTCCTCCTCGAACAGTGAAGGTTCTAATCTCGTAGCCCGGCGAGCTGCTGGGGTTTTGTATGCTCCAGGCGGTGTGGAGGGAGAAGGGGGAGTTTCTCGACTATCCCCCTCGTCGACCTGTGACAAGTCCCCACCGTTCACGCCAATCAAGTATGTATCATCGGGGGCGGGTAGGCCGGGCGTAGCAGCGACGTCAATCGTGGAGGGTTCCGGGAGAAAGCTGGATTCCATGTCCAGTAATTTCTGGCGCATTTCTTTCTCGTCGAGAGCGGTCTGGTTGGGTAGTGTCTGGTCGTTGTAGTTTTCGTTTTCGTTTTCGTTTTCGTGGTCATCCTCATGCCCATGCTCATGCTCATACTTATTATGCTCGTGCTCGTGTTCGTGCTCGTGGTCATGGTCGTCATTATGGTCGTCAGTATTGGTCGAGTCGTCCATGGTGTCATTATATTCGGAATGGAGGATGGCGGAAGGGAGCAGGAGGCTTCTGGAGTCGTTGAAGTCAATGCTGGGAAGAGGAATCGAAGAGGAAGAATAATCGTCGTCGGCCAGAGCAGGGGATTGCGAAGAAACCAGCTCGTACTGGGGGTCTTGACGCGGTGACAATGGCAGGGGTGGATCCTGGGAGCTTAGTAAAAGCGGGTTATAGTCATTATTCTTCTTCTTGTTATTTATATCCTCCTCCCCCTTCATCAACGGGCTGGCAGGCTGATTCTTCTCATTCTCATCCCATGGCTGGTAGTGTTCTTCATATTCTTGATCTCCATGATGCTCTGGTTTCCCATCCCACGCCCTGGCCTCGTCTCCAAACTCCATTTTCATCGGCGACAGCTCGTCGTCCGTATCAAACCCACCAGGGACTCTAGACGGCCTACGTTTTTGGGTTGCCGGGGGGTTATTCATGAGGCTTGGATTTGTGCCGAGGAGAACAGGAGGGGGATGCGATGCCGATGAACGTGAAGCTGCCATGGTGCTCTTTTTTGGAGTCTGTGTTTCGGTAGACGCTGTAGTCGTTAGAGATGTGTTTGGCCGTGATTTGCTGTCATGCTGTCTAGGGTAAGTCCAGTACAGGCCTCAGGTTAAGTCATATGCAGGGCTAATTAGTAGTTTGGTTATCGTAGGTAAGCAGTTTAGAGCATACGTAGTAGTTATTATAGCTCTGGGGTTGCTAAGAGTTGTTGTTGAGGATGTTGTTGTTATTGTTGTTGTTATTGGTGTTGGTGGTGTTGTTGTTGTTGGTGCCATGACTGTGTTTGATGACGATGAAAAACAAAAACAGTCAAGAAGTTTTGGTCCAGGGGAAGTTGAACCAACTCAAACATAACCATGGACAGCTTAAATAACCCAAACAATAAGTTAACTTCTTATATTTATTCTAGATATATTCTAATCTATATCAATATTCACATAAAGCTTGCAGCACAGCTATTGCCCCTGAACTGGTAATGAGATGCCACAGGTTATTACTCCTTTGCTCGTTCAAGAGACCCAAAACCATTCAGTTTTGACGAACTTTACAACGGAATATCTCGCGTACGCCTTTGGTAGGACATCAATCCATGAAGTGTGAGTGCTGCATCGAGACTCAATTGGCTTCATCCATTTTTTTGACAATGTAGTAAATAAAGTACCGTTTGCCTACACTGCCAGTCGATGGCTACACCTTAACAATCTACAGCGTGAAGGATGGTACGTACCGTTCAATTTTGACCGTCTGTGTGAGAAAGTTCTTTCTCTCTGTCCCGATGCCACTTCGATTCAAAGCTGTGAGAAACTAGAGGGTGGCTTCAGCAAAGCGTTCATCATTACAACTGATGATGGGAGATGTGTTGTTGCAAAGTTTCTAACATCTGTTGCTGGACCAGCTACATTTGTGACAAACTCTGAAGTTGCAACAATTACTTATTGTAAGACTTATGTTGCTGTAGGCGGGCGAGACAAGTTTACTTACTTGTGCACAAAGTGCAACAGAATGCCAAAATACCAATTCCAACCATCTTGGACTGGAGCGATGATTTGAACAACCCCATTGGCTCAGCATATATTATAATAGAACATGCTGGTGGTGTTTCACTGCATGAAATATGGCCAAATATGTCCTTTACCCAGAGAATGAACTGCATTGGATCGATTTCCACCAATATTATGAAGATGTCTGAACTCGACTTTCCAGTATATGGCAGCCTTTATTTTACCTACCGATGCAGCATTGCTAGGTGCCAGGAGAAGAGGGAGAGAAAAAGACGAAAAAAGAAAGAAATATATACAGAAGACATGTGCAAAATGAAACAAAAATATAAATCTCAAATATTTCTGTTAAATTTATCTTTTCTTTCTCAACACACCTCTGTCGTTATTGATTGAAGACACATAACTCAAACGAAAAGACCAAAAGAAAAAAAAGGCAATTGCAGCGAGGTTAAACTGGGAATAGTAATAATAATACTATATGGACTATAATATCGCATACCAACAAGAAGAAATAAAAGGAAAGAAAAAGAAAGGCTGCCCCCAACTCCGAGTAAAAATACTTATATTTAAGTAAAAGTGTAACTATAGGCGGTGTTTGCTTAATGAAAAAGGGAAGAAAAGAGAAGAAAAGAGAAAAGTGTCGTTGGAATGCTGGTGAAAAACAAGATAAAAAGAAAAGGAAATATAAATAAATAAGGGTCTGTAAGGGGTTTGATTACAAAAAGAGGTTTTTTCCGCCGTTAGGAATAACAAAAATATTGAAGAGAAGAAAAAGAAGAAGAAGAAATAAGGGGAAAATAGCAATGCTCAAAGGAAAAAGGGGAGAAAAAAAAGTGTGTTAATAATTAATAAATGAAAGGAGGGAAGATTAAGTGAACATACGTTTTCGTTTCTGCGCTCTGTCATGAGAATGGAAAAGAAGAAAAAGCTTTAAAAAAACTTGAAAAGTTGAAAACTGACAACAAACAAAATAATAGCAAGGGGGTAGTTAACGCAATTAACAAGTGTGTAACTTCACAACGCCAGCCAGCCCATTTGTGATGGTGTCCGCCGCCCAAAAAAGCAAAGAAAAAAACAAAAGAAAACCATGAAATTGTTTCGAGATACAATATCGGCCTCATGAAGATCCAACGTCCAAAAAAACAGAAAAAGAAGAAAAAAAAAGGTCATCACGCAACACTAAAACTAGAAGCGCGCGGCCTATCAATAGGCGACGGCTTAAGCTCCACCGCCTCCGGCCCAGGCGCCGTCATCACATCTCCAGCACCAGAAGCGGCGCCCGCCCCAACCGCCACAGCGGAAACCAGTCTAAGCCTCTCCCTCAACCCCTGCGCCGCCGTCAAACAATCAATATATGTCCGAAACTTCACAATCTCTCTCAACAAATACGAGCTCTTCCGCTCCCAATTCGCCAGCGCCCTATTTGCATTCGGATGGCGCGGCGTGAACGCCAGAGACATCGCGCCGCGCAGATCGTTATGCCGCTGCAACTCCTCCTCGACGTGTTTCACGTACTTGCGCAACGTGGCGAGTTGGTCTAGCTCGGAGAGCGAGGAGGCCATCATGCTTTGTTGGGGCGGGGTCCAGTCGCTGATGTGTATGCGGTCGGCGGGGAGGCGGGGGCGGATGTTGGTTTGGTGATCTAAGGAGCTGCGGAAGGAGCTTTGGAAGCTTTGGCGGGGTGCGGAGGAGGAGTTTGCGGTTTGCGGCGGGGGTGATTGTGGGCCGCCCGGTGGCGAGGACGAGGAGGAGGCGGCCGCCGCCGCATCTCCAGTGCTGCTGCTGCTATTATTATGGACCAAGGCGCTGTTGATTACTGCGGAGCTCCAGCCGTATTCGATGTTGCTGATGCCGCCGAATAACGGCTCCTTGGATAACCTGGCGCTCCAGTAGTTGGCTGATGAGACGAACTCTTTCACGATTTCCGGCGTGCCTACTTGGAACAGATGGACGGCGCCGGTGGGCAGACTTAGGGCCCATACATGGGGGCGGGACTTTGAGTAACCCGGTGACGGGAGAGCGCTGGCAATGGACTGACGTAGAAGGAACTTCCACGTTTCCTCAGCGTTCTCTGTCCAATTCCCCCCACCGACAACAAGACCACCATTCTGTCGTTGTTTCGGCTTCAACCGCATGGACTTGGTTGAGGCGTTAAATGAAAACAATCTCATCCAACCTCGCTGAATCACCGCAAAGGATTCATTCCAATTTCTATCCTTGGAGCGCTTATCGACTGAATCGAGGTGATGTTTGTGCTTGAGGCTACCTTCCTTTGCCCATGGCGCACCCGCGAGCTCCAAGGTTTCGTCCTCCAGCAGCGCTGCCGCACGCTCGGGATCTTCCATTCCAGTCATGGCATTAGCCGAGTCTTCGCGAATAATCGCATGACTCAAGGCATTGGCAAACCCAATGGACTGCTGATAGTCTCCTCGTGGATATTCAGAGCCTAGTGAATCCACTGACATCGAAGTCAAAGTCTTCCCTAGCGAATACTTGCTCCACGTACTCGATGCTGACGGCGACCAAAGAGACGACTGGTCATCAAGACTTGTACGGCTAGAGCCGATATTTGAAGTAGGATACAATCTCGGACGAGACCTAGGTTTCGACGACCACCGTGCGGTTGACAGTCGATTCTCCATGTGCCGGCCTCGAGGGTAAATGTCGGATCCACTTTTGCTCAACGTACTTGGCGTGCGCCGGAGCATATTGCCAGTCAGCGTTAAGAAGTTGTTCGAAGTATGCTGATGTTCCTCGGCTTCTGCGGTGGCACTTCGCAGGGGCAGTCTCTGTTTTTGGATAGAGTTATAGAAGTCTTTGAGAACGGATTCAATTTGTGCTTCCCAGGCTTTCTGTGTGCCCCGGAATGGCATAGAAACCAAGGGCCCTGAATCGCCGGAAGAAATATCAATATTTTGGCTCGTGGCAACCGTGCATACAGAATTCGTCCTGGGGGTGCTTTCGACGGGTTTGGAGAGGGTATTGTTGGGAACATCCATGTCTACCGAACCATGACCTCCATGTCGAAGCGGCGGTAGCGTAGGAGACTTCCCGAAGAGTGGGCTAGAGTTTATGCTGACCCCTGGGGTTTGGGCCTTGCTGGAAAGATTTCCACCGTTTGTTCGCTCGAAAGCGTTCGGGGCGGCATCGAAAACAACCCGCTGGATGGTGGGCATTGTATTCTTAATAAATTGATTTCGTGTCATTTTCTGCTCAATATCTGCTATGTGGAGATCGGTATTCAATAACAGAAGAGAGTAGCATATCGTATGGACAACGTCTGCGTGAAAAGAAATAAAATATATAATTTTAGTAAAAGGAAAATACAACCAAAAGCTAAAATTTTGAGGGAAATCAGTATACACGTACCTGTTGCTTTAAACCCATGTTCCGGATTACATTCACACCACCGTGATGAGAAAGCATCAAGAATCCTATCAACCTGTTGCGTTTCACCCTTCAGCGCAAGTCTAACGCACAGTCCTCTCAATGCCGCCAAGATGTTCATATTTGACCAGTCGAAAAGCTCCATGTATGCCTTTCTAACGGGGGAACGGTCAGGGTTTCCAAGCCAAGCTGCTGCGGGTTCTTTGTCTTCTGCATCATTCTCGAGTTCGTCGAATATCTTTTGGGCGTGCTGTCTGTCCTCGGCAGTAGGCTCCTTAGTAACGGCAAGAATGGTGGCGTCACCGCCGTTGACATCAGCGGGTTCCTTTTCTGCTTCGATTTCCGTGTGTAACGGAGGTAGCGTTGGCGGCTTGCTATCTCTAGCCCTGGTCTCATCATCTGGGATTATAGGAGTGTTCGATGCAGTGTGATAGTTGGACACAGTGGACAGCGACTCCCGTGGAGAGGTAATCGCCCCATCTAGTGGTAGATTCGATTTGTTATGCCCATCAGCTAGATGTTCTGCAGAAGAATCAGGCTCCAGCCAGGCCTTCTCATACGGTTGCCTTGTAGGATGGGCATGATTGTCCCCTGTGAGAACTTGGGCTTGTACAAATGAGGAGCCAGGTTCGGCTTTTTGATCCGACAATGAAGTCGTAGAAGTGGTCAATTCATCAATAGCGCGGTGCCTGCTTTGCGAAGATTTCGCGTACGCCGGCGATAATGCGTGCGATGCACGCGAGCCACCGACACTCGCTTTCCCTGATGAATGCGAACCCCTGGCAGATTCCGGCAATTGTCCAACTGGCATTAGTTTTATATGAGTTGGCGTATTGGGGCTAGTCATGGGTCGTCTGAGTCTATCATTGGAATACCCGGGACTAGTTCCCTCGTTTCCACTGCTGCTATCTGCCAGGAAAGAATCATCACAGTCATGAAAAGGTACGTTAAGATTAAGCCCTGACTTGAAATTCAGCGAGCTAGGTTTTCTCGGTTTCTGGCCACGGGAATTATTCTCTAAATCTGTACGCTTCGTTTCATTGCCCAAAATTTCGGTGAGGCCAAGTTTAGAGCCAGTGACGGATGGTAGTTCACTGCCGGAAATTTCATTATCTGCATCGTCGACAGCGGAGTCGTGGTCCACTAGATGAGTGGGCGCGTTTGTCAAGTAAGGGTCCATGACTTTCCTGAGGCTGCTGACTGGGCTTGGTTCTGGGCCCAAATCACCTCGTAAATGATCAATTTTATAATGATCAGGTTTCGAACTACCAACAGGTTGGGTATTATTGTGCAGTGGTAGTATTAGCGGTGGTGGAATGTAATCTGGAATAGACTTCTTCCGGCGACGGAAGAAGGATGATGGCTTTTTGGTTACTACGGGAGTGTTATCGCGGCTCGATACGTTGTTTCCTGGGGATGCGTACTCCTTTGTTGGCTGTTTCTGACCTTTGGCGGAATTAGGCGCGCTGTGGTGTTGCTCCCTTTGCCGTCGGGGGGTTTCATTTTCTTGGCTATAGGAAGAGTCGGCTTCGGAATGTGATGGAGTTTGGGATTTTGAAGAACCGCCACCAAAAACCCGCCGGAAAAAACCCGGCCGTTCTTTTGGAGCTGGTGGTGGTGGAGTATTATTGGTCGCTGGCTGGGGGGCAAAATAGGAAGGTTTATGGAATGCAACGGTTGGGCTAGGAGCAGGTTGATGATGGGGGTAGGTCGGCATAGGAGGAGGGAAATCTGGTATAGGGTCACGATAGTGTCTTGACTCATCTCCGCGACCTCGGAGAGTTGCGGTTCCAAGGGTGTCAGAGCGTCCTTTCTTCGTATACATGCTCCTAGCCGATTTGCTGCTGTTCTTACGGGATAAGGCAGGGCCGCGGGTGCTGCTAGGGGCTGTTTTATTGTGGGGGAATTCGCGCATAGGAGGGGAGATGTTGCGTCGGGGGCCTGCAGGAACACAAGGGGTAGGAGCTGCGTCGATGTCATCGTAATGAAACCCGTTGTAATGAACGAAGTCTTCAAACCCACCTCGATTGTCCATCAATGGCAGTGAGGGGGGTAGGCGGGATCCGTAGTCAAAGCTGGCGGATCGTCGTTCCTTGTACTGCCCTGGCCGACCACCGGCTATCATTTGATTGAAGTCAACACTGGAGGAGCCACTGCTTCGACTACTGGCCTTAGTCCCGACCCTAGATGGTCGATGAGTAGGCGGTCGATCTGTAATGTTCATAGCACGTTGCGCATCATACACCTTGCTGCGGCTACTCATACTCTCTCCACCCCCACGAACACTGTCAATTCTCCGAAGGCCAGGATGGTAATTGGAACTGCTGTTACTCCGACGACCGCGGGTAGATTGGCTAGAATAACGACCAGCATTGTCCTCTGAATGGACTTCAATATCAGACGATATAGAGGAGGAGAAAGTGTGACCCCGAGGTCGATTAGCCCTCATAGAGGTGTAGCGTGTATATATGGCGTGCGCTTCTTGGTCTTGACTGGAACCGAACAGGCGGGAGCTATCAAGTGGGTCGCCAACCGAGAATTGGTCCAGGGATAGAAGCATGTTATCCACTACTGACGTACGTGTAACATGCTTGGGGGATAGGGCGAGGTCATGAGTATCATGATCATCATGACCATCATCTCCCGAATCGGGGTGGCCATGGTCATCAACGGGGGTAAGATCGTCTAGAAATGTTTCACGGAGGGAGGGCCGCAGCGTCAAATCCCCCTTTCGCACGGTTTTGTATTTGTTGCTTTGGGATGGCGGTGTACGCGGAGGAGATTCGCCAGCGTACGTGCCGTACATCTGCGGAGCTCTAGAAGATGAGGGATATGCAGGCATGGCTCTTTTCGACGCTCTCGGGTATTCAAAAGTCATGTAGTTTGCAGGTGCGGGTGGGGGAGTTGCAGGTGTATGAAACCAGTCAATCCATGCCAACGAATTCCCCAAGCTACGTTAATGCGGTCGTCCGTATGCAGCAAATAAGAACGTAAGACGGTGATTGGTAGGTGTTTTTGGCCCCCTTCTCCAAACCAGGGCCTTTGTCCAAGTCTGACCGCCGGCGTTCTTCCCCCGACTCAAAGAAAAGGTGAAGCGTCCTTTGCAAAATAACTCGCCGCAGTAAATCGATGGTGGTCAGGTGAAAGAAAGCAGTCGCATTGTTCCGTGTCTAGGTATACGGAAACAGACTGCAAAGAGCCCAAATGTGTGGTGCAGCTCTCAGATAAAGGTGCAGAGAAAAACAATGACGCATGTGTGGCACAAGAGGATAATTCCAAAGGGGGGTCATATAATATCGGACTTTGACACAGCGCAAGAAGCCCTATTAATTGTTATTAAACCAATGTCAGCAGTGTAGATGGAAACCAGTGGCCTCAATTGGCCTCAGAAAAGGGAAAAAAGAAAAGGTTAATGGGATTGGAATGGGGGCAGAGGTGAGACAATTGTTTTGGGCAAAGAAGTGGCCTTACCTATATAATTTGTTGAGGAACCAAGTAGCTACATGTAAGGTGTATATTTGTTTGGCCAGTGATATACCTATATCTAATTGCAACGGAGGGAATGGGCCTGGGTGAGTGGATATAGAAAGAGAAGTGAGGAGGCCAGCAAGCAGCAAACAAAGGAAGCACACTCTAGTCGCTGATGAATGCGTTGGCTAGAAAAATGTCGTTAGGGGTGGGCAATTGGGCTGCTGCCAAATGGGTGGTAACCCTTCCAAGGGTCCACAGAAGCACGGATAGAAAAAGAGGATGGGGGTTCCTTCAACGCTCTGGAAGAAAATGACGGGACGAACAGACAACTGGGGTAGTTAGTTATTAATACTATTATTATCCATGGATTATTATTATCGGGAAGGGTGAGGTGAGGAGATTCTCTCCAGGAGAAATAATTAAAGTAAGAATTGTGGTTGGGAGGGACTTGGGGGAGGAACTGCAAAAGCGGATAGAGGAGGAAGCCAAGAAGCAGACAGACAGGGCTGGTGAAGAGATCCAATCAATCAAGGGAGAGAAGCCTAAGGAGATCTGATGCACGCCAGAGCCAGCCCATCCAGTCTATCTTCTGGAGGGAACTTCAAACTTCGGACTTATGAGAGAGGAGGATAGGTTTATGGGATAGGAGGAGGTTGGAGGTTGGCTCGGAGTCTGGAGAAGGAATCGGTGTTTCAGCCGCGTTGGGGACGAGACAGAACTAGGCCGTATCTGGACTAGCTTGGAACAATAGGCTTGGCTGTCAGATGAAGTCAGGGGCAGACAGCCCTGTCAGCCAATCACAGGCTAGATAGAGCGGGCTGCTGGTGCAAGTGAGCTGCTGTGTGCAAGTGATGCGGCGCTAGGCTGTTTCTGGTAAGTGCTGTCCTGGCCCACAAGCAGGACAACATCGAGTATTCATATATCCATGGAGCTGTAATCCGTAAGCTGTATCACTGACACCAACTCTCTTTTTCTACTACTACTACTACTAAATACCTCGCTGCTTCCCCTGCTGTGCTCCAAACCCCACCAGTTATTTAATTATAATTTGATTACACTCCTGCAGCTACTCCCAAATAAGTGTCCGAATCATCTTCCGTTGACTTGCATACATGTAGTTCTGGCTGTTTCTTCTATTTGCCCGCCCATCCAGACAGATATCTTCATACACAGACATGGACACATTGCAGTAAGCCTTTACTCTGTACATGTACTGTACATTCTTACAGATGTACATGTACAGATGAACATTCAAAATTGAAGATGTACTCTGCATTTATTCTTTCTGCTGATGCAGTACAAGAACATATATGACTGAGAGAGATATCAGCAGCGCTGCACCCATCACTCTTTGTACTGTCTTAGGTCCTGTGCAGATATACATATGCATGAACACGAATATATGTGTACTACCCATTCATATCCATATTCATCAGCAAGTGCAGCCAAGGAGACCACCTGCAAGGATTTGAGTTACTTCCGAATACATTCATACCTACTTGTAGGTACTGTACATGGCCCCCCACCTTTCATCTTCAACTTCCCCAGATCTGGGAATTTCCCAATATGTCTCCCATAAACTAAACACAAGGTAATCTGCATGCAAGGCTCTAATTCGCCTACGTTTCTTCTTACTCCCCTCTTTGCTGAATATTGCTTATTTATTTATTCCTCACACCTATCTCACTCTCATTCAATCGCCTCTGAGTTTTTCTATCACCATTGAAACAAGAATAATAGCACTCATTTCCTTACCCGTCACCAATCAAGAGAGTGGAATTACAGGACCTCTTCAATTCATAACCCTCTCTTTTTAAACAAAAATAAAAAACCTACATATATCAGTGATCCTAGTGATATGGCTTATGTTGTTAATACTATTAAGATATACCCCCGTACCCCCGCTCGATCGATTGAAAGATCCTGCCGGAGCGTAATCTCCCACCAGAAGAACCCTGACTACACGACTAGGATAGCCTTCGAGAAGGATGAGAGAAGAGGGAAGAGAGGAAAAGAAGAATTACCACAGAAAATGAAATCCATCAAGGAATGGATGGATGGATGAAATCCTTTGAAATCTTGCTCACATTTGATTAACGTACTACTGATTATATCGGTAGATCTTTTCCCTGCCAGGGATGGCGTTGATATCTATAATGATTGATATTCAAAATATATTTATCTTGTGTAGTTATTATACATACAGCATTGTCTTAGACAGACAGTGAGAGCATGGGAGAGAGGGGCCTTTTTGCCACATCTATATTTCTAACATCTACATTTTACATATTTTATTTTTACACATGCTATTTCATGACCTCATTGAACAAGCAGATGAGAAAGACAAAAAAGAAAGAGAAAGAAAAGAAAGGCAATCTTAGAAAGAAGAGAATTGAAAAAAAAAAAAATGAAAAAAAAGATTAATCAACTTTCAAGCACCCTACGCCACATCTGAATGAAGAGAGGGTAACTCTGCAGAGGGGCACTATTAAATTTGCAAAAATTGGACCAGGGAGGATCTTACTCTGCGCGGCCTCTAAAATTAAAGACCAAAATGAAGCCGGCGACGGGGCATCAGCAAATTTGAGAACTTGAATAGTTGCAATTTTTCTTGAGCAACCAGCTGAGTTGACACTGAGCTCAATAATATCATTATTTATTCAGAAAACCTTCTCTGTCTCATTGCAAAGAGTGGATTTTTGTTGATTTTGATTTTCTAAATAATCTCTATATAGACCTTCTCTCTACATATACCTTCTCCATCTATAGGTAGGCTCAGTACAAGGTTTGTATTCAATTCAGAACTAGACTGTGAGTTGTTTTGTTCTCAACTTGTAACTATGCTTGAAATTAAAATTAAAATCATAAATTAGGTTGAAATATCTAGAATAAAATCATTTATATCCTTTAGCTATCAGAAGAACGAACATTGAACGGACGGAATACTTAGGTACAGCGCGGCTAGCGGGCGACATATCCCAGCCCCGCAAAACCAAACAACCAATTAAATCTACCACCGCGCTAAGCAGCGCCACAGGCGTCAGTTTAACCTCCATCGTGGCCCAATTTCAATCAGTCAAGACTCTGAAGACAACAATCAAACAGTTCCCACTCAACCCCCAACGAGGGCTCTACCATAATTTATTATATTAACTCTCTCCCTCCCTCCGAATTCTTGTCTTATATAATCCTTCCCACCCACCACCCCTCCCCGCCACTGTCAGAACCTTCATCCAACGAGGGGCCATGAACCCTCACATCTCAGTGCCCCGGCAGCATGCCGGCCCAGCCAACTTCGGCAGCACAGCTCCGCGGCGGGAATCGTCGATACGCATGCCTAGATTTTTCCGGAGGTGAGAAATCCTTCTTCTTCTTCTTCTTCTTCTTCTTCTTTTTTCTCTTTTCTTTTCTTTTTCGTCTTTGTTTAGATTGATGATTTCATGATCCCGGAGTCTTCGTCGGCCTCCTTTCTATACTTCTATATGGTTCTGCAATCCAAGCACGAAATAAACAAAATGAAAACAACGATTTGCCGGCAAATGAAATGGCAGCCGGATGGCGAACTACGTGGGCTGATTCTGACGGTATCTATATTCTAATGCCAACAGGCTATTCAAGTTCCCACAGATGGACTTTGAAATGGCGATTTGGGAAATGACGTCGCTGCTTATTGCGCCCAAGAAGGTGTTCAAGTCTATGTATTATCATGTCAGTTGTTTTTATATATTTTCTTTTCATTCATTCTTTTATATACAACCCCCTGCTGCTGCTTTCTCCCCTCTCCCCATCAAACAAGACATCCATGGATAACATAACTGACATTAAACCTCACGCGCGCAGAAACGTAAATATGCCTATACCCCCCCGTTTAAGCGAACAACTGACCCAAACAAAAACATCCAGAAACGAAAAACACCTGGCACCGCCCCGACCCCTCCTTTACATACCTCCTCTCCTTCTTCCTGCTCCTCACAGCCCTTGCCTGGGGTCTAGCATACACCCCTTCATTTGGCGCCATAGTCCGATTATCCTTCCTCTTTATATTCGTCCACTTCATCGGCTCCTCGCTCCTCATCTCGACACTAGCATATTTCCTCATCGGACGGCTTTTTGGACCGGGCGGGCCGGCGGCGAGAATCGGCGAGTGGAGGGGTGGTAGGACTATTCTGGGCAGGACGAGACGGCGCGGCGCGGCGCAGGGGTTATTTGCGCAACCCGGCGAGAAGGAGCAGGTTGAGTTTGGATATTGTTTTGATGTGCGTGATCTGTTCTCCTCATCCCCTCCCCCCCCCTAATAGGCATCTCTGTTGGCTGTGCGGTGTTTTATTTTGGCTAACGAAATGGTTTCACCAGGTATCAAATCGCGCTTTTTTCCCCCTCTACCTGCATCTATACGTTCTGCAATTCCTCCTCCTTCCAATCCTCACACGGAATTCATCCACCTCTGAATCATCACCAAGTACACTTGCCACAGTCCTCGGAAATACCCTCTATCTCTCCGCGCTGACATATTACACCTACATCACCTTCCTGGGCTATAACGCTCTCCCATTCCTCCACCATACCGAACTATTACTTGTTCCGATTCTTATTCTTGCCGTACTGTGGCTGGTTAGTCTGATAGTCGGCTGGGGGATAGTGGGGCAGGGGATGGCTGTGGAGGGGTTGTTTTGGGGAGTATGAAGCGCTTAATTAAGCTTTTTTGTTGAAAAAATGCCGATGCGATCGGGGGAGTGGTGGCATGTTTGGGGATGGTAAGCTAGAGAGACAACAAGTGAAACGAAGATGCGGACCTCTACGGGAAAGAAGGGGGAGAGGGTTTGAAAATATGAAAATATGCCGCCCGTGTGTGTCTGGACTATCCGATATCAGTCTCCTTATTCCCTTGGGCGTGATATATGTGTGTATCCTATATTTTCCCCACTTATTCTGATGGGGATTAAGTGTTTCCTTCTCCTTTTGTTTTTAAATTTCTTTTATTTTACGGCGATGGCGGCGCAGGTTCTTGGTTATGATCTTGAAGCATAATTATTATTTTCTCTCCGCCCGGGAATAACCATACCTTTTTTTCCACTATCAAACACATAATCTATATCCACGAAAGCGGGAGTGAGGAGAGTGTTTTCGTATCCAAATGGGATCAAGTTATACTACCTCATATTTCAAGTATTTGCTTTTATGCGCTGCCTCTTGGTCATATATATATATATATATAGTTGCATGAGCATTAGCCGGAGTACGGAGTAAACGTCTGTAGATTTTGCAGTTCCCTAGCATATCTAATCTGTACTCTGTACTCTAGTACAGTATGGTCTGCCATATCGTCATCAATACATCCATGTTCATACTGATAGCACGTGAGCCCGATTGCCCTAACTGGCAACAAACCTCAAATAACATTGCCCTGCAACGAACCCATTAGTGAACTAGTATTCCAGCTTTAGTAATTAATATATATAATTTCACTTCCTAATTCACTAATGCAGGACAGTGAAGAGCTTCTCCTTCTCTTATCATTATTCTTATTTTCCAGCCCCACATCGTTATATCGTCACATTCCTTTTGGGGACTTGGGTTGCTTTCCCCGACGCTTAGTATTCCCATTGCTAAGAGTCTACCAACGAGATTATATGGCTAACCGTCTGCTTGGGACACCCTCAGGGGGCGCAAAGCTATGTACGTTTAAATCAGGATGCGTGAGATAAATCAGCTTGTAGGGCTATGGAATGCACATCTACGTGAGAAATAAAGCGGAACTCGAAGAAAAGAGAGAGAGAGAGAGAGAGATGCGCAGGAAGAGGAAGGGAAAATATGATCACTGCTTAGGTTCGCAATGATACCCCCTTCTTAAAAAATTCAATTAGCTATATTTTTCTCTCCCCTTTTCTATATTCGAGTTAAGAGGAGTGGTTTTGTTTTCATAACTATCCATGCTCGTCTCGGCCGCTGTATGAGTGAAGAAAGTTGCTTGTATGTATGCACGCATGCCATCCCTTCATCACCAAAGAATAAATAAATAAATAAAACCACTAAGGCGACAGTAAAACAGCGCCTCAACGGAATCCAAGAATATGATGGAGATCTTTCGTTTGAAGTTTGTGTTGCATAATAAGTGGAGGAAAGCCGGAAGAAATAAGGGAAAACGGAATAGGAAAATATAACAGGTCCACCAAAAGCGGCAAGATATGTCATAAAGCACCGCGAAGCAAGTGTGCATGCAGAAAGGAGTAATATATAAAAGAACGAGAGATGGCATAAATCATTTCTTCTTTGGTGTTACTTTCTTGCCTTTCGCCGCAGGCCCAAGGGCAGCATCTCGCAACTTAGCCTCCCTCTCCTTTGCTTCGGCCTTTTCACGCTCTCGCCCCTCCCGCTCCTCCTTTTCGGCCTCCTTGCGCGCCTTCTCCGCCTCACGACGCTCTTTAACGAGAGCGAGGCGGGCGAGATCAGCACGAGCCTCCTCAGTCTTGCCTTCAGCATGCAGTTTCATATACCGCTCACGCGCCTGGTGGGCCTGAATAGCCTCTCTCTCCTTACGAGAGAGTTGTGACACATCACCCGATTTGACAGGGGTGGGCGCAGCCTCCCCATTGACTTCCGCCGGTCCCTTGGCGGCTTGAGACCGTGATTTGGCGGTATGATTGGGATTAGCGGGCATGTCTTCGTCGTCTTCATCCTCGTCATCAGAGGGCGGGAGGTCACCCGGGGCGACTTTGTTCTTTTTGGCAATGGCGGCTTCCTTTCTAGCTTTAGCAGCGGCTTTGCGTTCTTCACGGGTCATCTCTTGCCCAGAGGCAGAATGGGTTGGTCCCGATTCTCCTTCAGAATCTTCCTCGGATTCCTCTTCGGAATCCTCCTCTGAATCCTCTTCTTCTGACTCGGCTACTATATCGTTGGGGTCCTGGAAGGATGCAGTAGTACGTTAGCTTTGAGCTTGATAAACTTCGACCGGCCTCGATGACGCAGAAAATTGAAAGTTTTGCAAGGGAGAAAAGAAAATATAACGTACCCGCCACATTCCCAGAGGGTTTCCATCTTTATCTAAAGGTTGGAGATTACGGCTGAAGTGTTTACCTCCTAAATAAATAATAACGAAGAGGGGTCAACATCATATCCAACGAGCTATGGCGGGGTAGTTAGGACAGCAAAATACATACCTCCGCGAGTTGGTTTACTGAATTTACCTCCGCGTCCACGGGGAGCCATATTGAAGATTTACGTTAGACTGAACGGAAGATGTATAATAGAAGTAATATAAAAATGTAAAGGGGAGTTTGGCGAAGAACAGTGGTGGACAACTGGGGAGCGAGGGGCAGAGAATGAGGCGCTTGTAGGTGAATGAGGGGCGTTGCGAGCACAGCGAGGCAAATAGGTGTTTGGTAGGCGAAAACTGGCACACTGGTTCTGAATATATTGGAGTTAGATCAGCAATATAGTTTCACAGGTATTCTCAACTTCGAATAGCAAAAACAATAAAATTTTCTCTAGCCAGCGAGTAGAAGAAATGGGGAGAGTTTATACTTGAAGAAGAGGCTTGATACCCGCAGAATAACGTGACCTTGACACATCACCGCTGTTGGGCCCATCCATGGGTGACTCAGCAGGATGCACATGTGACATCCTGCTTCATTGAATATTTTCACGATGGCATCAAGGGGAGCGAAACATGTCTAGGGGCTGGTTCAGAATTTGAGGCACCCAGGGCGTTAGCAATTCCTTTACTACTACCATTAATTGTGGCGTGGTTGCGTGGTTGCGTGACTAATTCCTTCACAAAACTTCTAGCCCTGTTTTGCCTGTGATGTTGAACCTGATAGAGGAGGGGACAAGCCTACTAGTATTCTATTTCATTTACTCTAAAACCAATTTTTAATTCCTTCTTTCATTTCACGAATGCCTATCTATCCCTTACCCAATGCTCATATCAAACATAAATTTCCACTGTTTTCATAAACAGAGGTCGTGCGAGAGGCAGCAAGGGGCTGGCATCAAGCCACACCACCATGATGCATTAAAGAAGATGGAAAGCGGGAACTTTGCACGAAGAAACCACAAAAGAGAAATCACACCTGGGTAGTTCTATACATGAAACCCGCCATTTCCAAGAGAAGAATAGTCTATATACCTCAGACCCTCGCCATCAAGACCGGCCCCGTCACCGAAATCCTTGCACAAATCAATACCATCGTCCCCACAAGCATCGAAAGGCCTCCAAAAATCTGAGCATACAAATAATCGCCATTATTCAACTGAATCAAAGCCCCTGCAATTGGCGACCCCGTTAATGAAGCGAAGCTAACAATGCTTAGAATCATACCGAAACGAATGCCGGTCTTTTTTAGATCAAGAGACAAGGACGACAAGCTTGCAGGAAACATTGATTGGATGCCTGCTGCGAAGAATCCATATAGAATGGAGAATGCATACAGCCCTTTGACATTGCTGATCCCTATCCAGCCGAATGTCAGGATACTTGAGATAAGGGTAAACGGGATAAGGGCATTGAATGGCCCCGAATAGTAGTCGGATACATAGTTCGGTATGAATCGGCCAATGAATCCGACACCGTTTAGCATTAATATGAGATCTATCGACTTTTCTCGTGAGAGACCGATGATGTCGCGCCCAAAGCTACTAAGGTAGAAAAAGGCTACATATACACCCCAGAAATTGAGGAACATAGCAATTGCGAACAGAGAATACTGCGTCTCCCTGAAGGCAGACCAGTCGAAGAATGGCCCGCTCTTGCGGGGTGGAATTCGTTGTCGCAAGAATATGAAGCAGGGAGTCAACGTGGCTAGGCTGAAAAAGCCCAAAACCCGCATCGTCCAAGGATATCCAATACGGGGCAGTAATGTCTGTACGATTGCGGGGAAAATAAGACCTCCAGTTGCAGAGCCGGAGGCACCGATTGCCAGAGCAATTGCTCGTTTGGAAGAAAAATATGTCGGAATTAGTGCGATTGTAGGGCAGAAGATCAGCCCACATCCGATGCCCATGCAAAGCCCTTGAGAAAGGAAAAGTTGCCAATATGTCGTGGTGAGTGAAGTCATGAAGATTCCAAAAATTAGAGTTACCGCACCTGCGGTCCACACAGCCTTGAAATAACCAGCGTCGGTTGCACGGCCGGAGAAGGTCCCGATGAAGAAGAGCAGGAAGATCTGAATGCTTCCCACCCAGGATATATCTGATGGCGCTCGTTGCAAAGATTCCGTGTAGTGTGATTGAAACACACCGAAGCTATTGATGTACCCCCAGGTATTGCAAATGACCAAATGGGACAAACCCGCTTGGAACCAGGCATTGAAACCTCCATCAGGTGGAGGACCAGGGTCAATTCCGGAGTCTTTTGTCCGGATAAGTGAAAGGGTCTTCCCTAACACACCCTCTTTACAAACTGGGCCTGTAACAGTTGGCGTGGGGGATAAACTGGGCGAGACGCACGAAATTCGAAGATCGTCATCGTAATTGCGGCTGGAGGCAACAGATGATGTGCTATTATTGCGAATGTTGGGATTGACCCCCTTTTCCGGATCCGTTGAAGGGGTAATATCAGGCGGGAATTTCTCCATCGTCTCGAAACTTCACCTGCAGATTTCAATGGCTTCTGTTATGACTCTATATTCATCGATCTTTTTTGTTTTCTGCCGGTCTGTATGGAAGAATAGCGGAGGAATTGGGCTATTAGGACAAGCCACTTTCTGGCTGGACAAGACCTAGACGCTGGCTTCAAAACCACTCAATGCGAATCAGGGGCAAAATAGTATATTATCGGGTCTAGGAAAATTATCCTGAGAATTGGCCTTTTTCTCTCTAGGATAACGATATCGATCCGGTGAATTGCTCCTTTTCCCCTAGGGCTATGCTAATGTTTTAATAGTTGGAGTTGTGCGGGAACCTATGAATACAATTAGCTGCCTATCCCATTTCACTTTGATGTGAGGGTTCGAGAAGATAGGGTGCAAATACAATGCTGCTGTGATATGGAAATGGAAACAGAAACAGAAGAGGGAAACACACCTATCGTCAAGGATAACTAAGGGGCGCAGACGCAGATGCCAAAGTAAAAAACGGCCGATATTTGGAACGCGCAACGGTAAGAAAGAGGCTCTCTAGTGGGCTATCGATGGGAATTTTCTGGCCAAATAAGGGCTCCAACTTGGTGGAATTGTTTAATTACTGCAGAAAAAAAACAAGATCATGTAATAAAATAGAGGTAAAGATGTTGGACTTTGTTTATGCACATGCACCAGCGTATCTGTCTGGTGTCCAAGAAGATTTTAATATTCTGCAGGGAATATATATATATATATATATATAATACTAAAGAATATATTAAAGAGTATATTAGTTGTGGTGACAGTTTCCTAACAGATGCTTGGGGTGGGAGAGCAGCAGCAAGAACGATCCCTGGTTCCTTTGGAATAGTTGATGGATTATGAATCATAAAAGCCCGACGATGAAAATTAAAAAAACCCCCGGGTATTTTTATTTTAGTAGTTTTGACGGTTCGTTTCCCACTCATCTTATCATGGACTAATTGCGGGGATTGCAATTGTTCTCGATTGCCTAGTTCATTGCGCTGAGTGGCAATGTTGCAGGTGGGGTCTTGATGATAAATAGATAAATACCCCACGGGCTGCAATCAAGAGCCGACGGCAAATAAATTCCAGTTTCGCATTGGAAATTCGTTGAATTCAGAAAGATTTCTGCCTCATTATTGGATAGAACGAAACGTCTCGCACAGACCCTTTTAACTACTCCATGCTTCCGCACTCACGATATTCTTTTGGTTTGTTGTTCATGGGTTTAAAACGCGGAGTATTGTCGGCGGTAGGGCGCGAATAACTACGCCGTACGTCGGAATAACTATGGAATCCACGCAGCTTGTCCCAGGCGAGTCTAGTTTCCATGTGCCCGCCTGAGTCTCTGCATCAGCTAACTCAACGCAGGCAATTCTCTCGGCTCAATCGGCACATTGGGCGTTCTCTTGTTGGGAAATCAGACCGCGGTGACTGTGAGCCAACGCGCGTTTCTTGCTCGGTATATCAAGCTGTGGACGGGGAACGGAGTACTCCGTGTAAAGTATGAAGGAATAGCTGCAATCGTTCTCACTCTTGCCGGCGGTGATATGTATATGTTTTAGATCTCGCTTATCGATTACGGGATTGGAAAAGCCATGTTTGCTTCTTCTTCGGCTGGCTTTTTGTTTATTTCTGACAACGCCAATCATTGTGTCCCTCTACGCATAGTACTGCATAGGATCCCCGTCCCCGAGCCCCGAGTTGAGGCTTAGAATCAATGAGCTCGGGCGTAATCCATACGTGATTTAAATATACTGGCCAGAAAACTCTCGGCGTGGTTTAAACATTCCATTAAAATTACTTCTTATTTAACTAACTCTAATTCTCATCTCTAACCTCTAATCCTAACCCCCTCTTGAACATGGTTTATAAAATGTGGGCGAAACTTATATAAACCATGTTCAATTTCTTTTAAAAAAATCACGATCAACTATTGGACTTCATTCTGAACATGGTTATCAATCCAACACACGTTCAATACCTCACCAACCATGCGATTTACAGAGCCTAAATAGAAAAGGGGGCAATATCTTGGCCTCAATCATGGCACTTATATGTGCTTAAAGCTAGGAACCAACTTCTCATGCTTCTTTCCACAGTCCCAGGTGCTTTTCATATAATTGTGCTTGGAACTCTTCCCCAGTCTGCTTCTGCTTTCTCAAGATACAAATGGCTCAAACTGCTTCAGTTGTCTCGTGCCCGAGCGACAAGAAGCGGTTTTTACAGGGAGTGAGTTTTCCAACTGGACTGACGCAGTTTATGCAGTCAAAGCTATGCCGAGCTGTTGAGAATTCAGCTGCCCCTGTCCTAGATCTAGAACAGATTGCCTGGTCATACTGCTGCCAGTCCTTATTTACTGCCAAAATAGTTTGAGATTCCCTCGTGAACATCAATACCAAAAGTCCTTCACACAATCAAAGATTCCCAACAGTTTCTGGAGAGATGGTCGACTCAGCCGCAGTGATTATTAGAGGTGTAAGCTCGAATTCTGACGGGAAATCAGTTGAAGCTAACTCTAATGCTTGATGACGGCATAGTTTGCTTACAGCCTCAGCTGAATAATTTAGAAAGGTTCCTCGGGCTCAAGTTGCATAATTCAAGTTAAAGAAGTTTGTACACCTGAGAGCTCCTTGGTAAAATCTGTATTTTCTGTCGCTGGGGCTTGGGCATAATATGTGATGGGTTTTAATGGAGGAAGATTGCAGTAATTCAAGTGTTTGCAAGATAGCAAAACTGATCACCCACATGAGAGTGTGCATGACATAAATATGCGACCTCCAGTTAATCTTCTTAGCCGAGAGGAACCTTTGACGCTTGAAGCCAGTAATCTATTCTGAACTTTGTTCATCAGCCATGGAAAAACGGCCCTACCAGCCGATATAGTTCTCTAATTTCCTTTAGTGCTAATGGAAATAGGTCATCCGCAGACTTTCGCATGTTATGTTCGAAACCAATTGGCGACAACGTTATTGCGCATATGCATTTTATATATATATTGAGGGCAAAAGTTTGCGACATCTTTTCATAAGAAGAAAACAGGTTGTCCCTCGTCATATCTCCTGTATTCATCGGATTGTTGGTATGAACTATCCATTTATATTAACCATGCAAATTATATATGCGGAGTTTCGATACGAAGCCTCTAACAAAACAAACCATGAAGGGCATAAAGTAATACTGGAAGTCCAGAAAAAAAGAAGAAAAAAAGCGGATGAAAAACACCAGCAACTCGCCAAATCATCATCATCATCATCTGAACATACGCTCCCAAGCCGACCTAAGCGGTGCCGCCGTTATTCCCAACAGAGCTGGCAGCTGGGGGTATAAATTCCATACCACGAAACCATTCAAAGATACAGCCATCAATGCGAATAAAATCTTTGCTGTCTTTCTTCTTTTCTTCTGGATAGAATGTTGTTGGGGCTTCCGCTGTAGACCCCGATAGACAATTAGTTATTTATATATTTGCATTGGTTTCGCGTTACATACCTCTATTTTCCAATCCGACCAAGTGGGGAAGAGACTCCTGTACCACATATACGCCTGGGTCCACGGGTAAGTTGTTGGATTCCACTCGTTGTCTTGGATATACCACTAGAGATGGGGGAAGTTAGCCACCGTGGCAGCTGCTACGGCTGGGTAGTGAAGCAAAGAGAGAAGAGAAAAGAAGGGAGTATCACATACCGACTGGCAACCCCCAGAATTGAAAACAGTCTTGTCTAGAGTAGCTTGAACCTCATAAGCGTATGATTCTTCAGCCTCCTGCTTGAGCTCGACCGATTCTGCTTCTCCATCGAATATTGGCTTCAGAATGCGCAGCGCATAATTTACAGCGCTGTAGACATTTTTTTGAAACTCGTTAGCAAAACTGGCCTTTGCCACCCCCCGTTTCTTCTTACATAGAGTATATTTCGCTAATGAAATGGAACCGATAATGAGTACTCACTTCTCCGACGCCATGATCGCAGATGTGTGTCCCGTCGCCGAATTGGGACCCAACAACATAAAGAAGTTGGGAAACCCGCTCATAGCAGAAGAGTTGTAAGCCGTTGGCCCTGGATATTTGGACCAGTGTTCCTCGACACTCAGTCCATCTCGCCCGACGACATCTAAGCTGTGGAAGAATTGTCTGGTCTGAAAACCGATGGCTAGCACGATAACGTCGGCTTCTATGAGGCCTTTATCTGTCCTTATGCCTTCGGGAAGAATTTCCAACGGTTTGTCGCTGGTTAATGTAATATTTGCTGCGTTTAGAGACTTGAGATATCCGCTGCTGTCAAAAATTCGGCGCTAGAAAATGATGTCAGCTCGTATTCTGACATGGGAAGGCCAGGAGGGGGAGGGGGTCCCTATTTATTCAACAAACTAACTTTACATCCGATTTCGAAGTCAGGAATGAGGAGATCGTGGTACTTGGCTGGGGCGGATTTGCGCATGTAATTTTCTATTATCGCGCGCTTCTGCTGTCGCAGCTCTGTGCCCTTCTTGGTCATTTGAAACAAAGGCCAACTGCGTTCGGCCAACAAGTAGATCAGAAATCTCTGCATACGCATCGCGAGTGGAATGTTGTGGAATATCCACTTAGTCCGTGATGAGTAGTGGATATTTCTCATCGGGAAAATCCAGTGCTTTGACCTGACTATTTGAGTGAGATGCTTCACCTCAGGCAAAATCGAAGGAACTATTTGCGATCCGGTGCCTAGGAAGATACACAATTCTTTTTTAGCTACCTGGGAAATTTGCAATATTATCATGATATTACTCACAGCCATTACCAAGAACAACGACATTCTTGTCCTTCAGATCCACAGAGGCATCCCACTCCGCTGAGTGTAAGATACGGCCATTGAACTTCTCGCTACCGGGGATATCACATTTGCGAGGCACAACAAGTTGTCCAACAGCGCTGAAAAGTATCTGGCACCTGTGGGTATACTCTTCTCCTGTCTTTAGATCTTGGAGATATACCGTCCAAAGGCTCGACTCTTCATCCCATTCACAGCGGAGGGCTTCAGTTGAGAAGACCATTTTGTCCCTCAGGGAATATTTGTCTCGGGTGCGGTCATGGTAGGCTTTGATTTCTTCACCTGAAGACAAAAACCTTCCCCAAGTGGGGTTCAACTCAAAGGAAAAGCTGTACAGCCCGGATGGGATATCGCATGCAATGCCTAGAGCAACAGTTAGCTGCTGCTGCTTCTGCTTCTGCCTCTTCTTCTTTTTCTTCTTCTACTTCTTCTTCTTCTTGGCTCAGTTCAAGCGTTGGAGGAAGATATCCATATACGACTCCAACTTACCAGGATATCGGTTGGCCCACCATGTCCCGCCGCTGTCTGGATGGCGATCAAAGAATCGGATGTCGTCGAAGTTATACCACCTCTTCAGTGTAGCGCCCAAAGCAATTCCCGAGACTCCAGTACCAATACAGGCAACTCGAGTATATGACGGGCCATCCTTATCGGTGGACTTGCTTGCCAACATGGTTTAATGTTTTTTAGATAGGTCCCAAGGGGGGTTTGTCAATGTCTAGGCTTGACTTTGGTGACAGAGATGTTTTCCTAGGTGGGTAGAAACACGATATTCATTAAATAAAACGCAGAATAAATAACTAGCTACATTCCCATGGGACGCCGAGGTAAGTAGCTAGTTCGCTAGGCGAGCGTTTTATTGAAGCCGGCTCTCAGCCTTGGTATAGAAGGGCTCTCTACGGACAGGGCTGGATATAAATATGCTGTTTGAATGCCTTAAGTTACCCTAGAACTTGCACCTCGGAGCTCGCCTCCCGAACAGCCCGTGGCGTTTTATGGGTAAAATTAGCATTGAAGCGTTGAATCCGAAGGAATTCAGAAGGAAGAATAGGAGTTAGTAATGGTTAGGTAGTTAGTTAGGTTCAACTTTTCTTGAACCATGCCATGCCATGTTCAACTGTACTGTACAGAGTAACCTAACCCTATGTAGAATAGAAGAATATCTGAAACAGGAAAATACCAGGAATATTGGATTTTTCCCAGTAAAATATATAATGCTGGGATTCTGTGCATACCCTACAAACTCGATTAAGCCCAAATCCAACGGTTTGTTCCAGAGTTAATGCTTCTACAGAATACTTGTTCATGCGCCCTGATGTAATTATGGTAGTTATAGATGTAGATGTAGATGTAGATGTGTTTATACGAGTGCATGGCCACAGCCCACGCCCTATTCTTGACATATGACACCGACTTGAATAAATATGAGCCTGCATCTTCTTTATAACTACTAGTATAGAGTATGTAACAGTGAAAAGGTTCCTGATATCCAAACCTACTACTCATGCTTCCAAGTAATTAACTAGTTAGTTACTTACTGTCTGACCCACCACGGTTAGAAATAAACCCCGGATAATAACTAAATGGAGAAAATACCCACCTCGTCTTCAGCCCTCCCAGGCCCTCGAGCTACCCTAGCATATCCGCCGTTCCAATTCACAATCCGCCCCGTCCGCACCCCAGAAGATCTCTCTGCCACCATCTCCCTCATAAAAACCTACACATCGGGCCTAGGCGTTGATCTCTCCTATCAAGATTTCGAATCGGAAATGGCCCGCATGCCGGGCAGTTATGCACCACCCTTAGGAGAATTATTCATCGCCGTCACGAATAATGAATTCCAAATTCAAAATGCCAACAACAACAACAACAACCCGCCACAAGCCCTAGGCTGTATAGCTCTCCGCGAACTCCATTTATTATTGCATGGACAAGCCGCCTATGCTACTACATCCGAGTTGGACCCCGCCGCCAGCGACACCGACGACGGCAAGGCTGGAGCTAGTGGTAGTGGTAAACCCAACACTAAATATTGTGAGTTGAAGCGGCTATACGTCACGCCCGCGGCGCGGGGACTGGGGGTTGGAAAGGCGCTGGTGAAAGCTATGCTAGACGTCGCGCGTAAAATTGGGTATGAAGAGGTAAGACTTGATACGTTGCCGGATATGCGAGAGGCGATTGCAATGTATAGTGGGATGGGGTTTGAGGTCGTTGAGAAGTATTATGAGAAGGCAATTGGAGGGACGGTATTTTTGGGGTTGAGACTCTGAAGGTCCTTGGAATGGGATGGGTGGGGCTAATGAGGGCCAATTGGGTAATTTCTTTTAATTGTTTTTTATTTTAGCAACGATCGAAATAGCTATACACCATCTCTACATGGATTCGGGAGTATATTTGCTATTTGGGAAAGACGACATTATATTTAGTCTCGTTTAGATGACGCTATATCAAAGTACCAGCGCTTTTCTCCCCCCCTACCTTCATTACTTTTCTTTCCATTCCCCCCGTTTGATCCATTTTTATTTAAGAAATAGGTACGCACATTCCTGGGAACCCCATTTCTGAATGTTTCCGCAATAACAGGTTCGGCAAAGGGCACTCCGAATGGCAGACAAAAGGTGCATGAGCATGCGTTCAAAACATGAATTCCAAAACAAGAAGGGGGTTTTTGAAACTTGAGAGGAATATGCCATCGAATGTAACGTGTGATGTCCACGGTGTGTGTATTGGGTAGGTGGAGTAGGCGCGAAAGCAGCCGTATAAGCGAAACCTATAGATGATCCACCGCATATACCCGCAGTATCGTGCAATGCTACAAAATGTAGCTGGAGAATGGAGAGGCTTTATGCATAGAGCGGATATTGGGGGTGAAAGCAACTTCCTGCGACGACGGGTGTAAATGGCCAAATAAAAATATAGAGAGAAATCGTAACGTAGATCTTGGCCTTTATATGCAAAACTAAAGCTACCTCAAGTTCGAAATCTTTTGACACTCAGGTGAGACACGGTGGCTATCTCTATGTGGGGACAGGGCATTTCTCCCGTTATCGACTTAGGTCGCTGGGGCTTGTTTTGCTGTTTAACAAAGCGATCGTGGCGATAACATCGGCTGGTTCCAGTAAATGCCAGCTTGCGAGTGTCTGCTTCGAACTGGCGCCTACAGTGACAGAGAAAACCCGATCTCGCGGAAGGTTACTGTTCACGAGGGCGCGGAACATATCTGTTCAAAATACATATATTAGTAATGATTTACACTGTAGGGGTTTTTAGACGGCTGGTGGCATGTAATAGGTAGACGAACCTTCATCAGTGAAATCGTCACCCAAACATAAAACAAAATCCGGATCCTGTCCTAGCCCGTACTTATACTCATCCACCAGACGAGTGGCAATGGACCCCTTGTTGATAAATGTCGGCCGGACCTCCAAGTTTGCTTTGCCAGATAGGACTTCGACCGGCCAGCGTTTCACCACCGTATTTTCAAGGTGTTTCCTACATTCCCTGGCCTGGAAAGTGCCGTATTCTGGGTCAGCTCGCCGATAATGCCAAGTCAAAGCGACTCTCTTTCGCTCGATAAAGGAGCCTTGCGTGCGTTCGGTGTAGTGTTGGAAAATCTCAAGCACTTCCTTCTGCCATCCCATGTTGGACTTTTCTGTCAGGTTCTCCCAATCGTCACTACGAGGTTGGCGGATGAAACACCCGTGTTCGGCGCTCAGGCCAAGTTCGGAGATATGGCCCATCCACTCGTCGAGGAAGGCTTGGTCCCGACCGCTAATGATCCAAACGGAATTCTTCGGATCCGCAGCAAGGGTTTTGATCGTACGGAGTACACGGTCTGATGGGATTGCAGCCTGGGGATCCTTGACAATGTCCGTCAAGGTGCCGTCGTAGTCAAACATAAACAACCGTCGACGAGATTTCCGATACTGTGAAAGGAGTTTAGTTTTATCAAGGGCGGGGGTCGCAATGGATTGGTCGAAGGAGGAAAGGTTGGTTAAGAGACGTTTGAGGTATTTGTCGGACCATGTGGTGATTGTGTGCGTTGTGACATGTTTATAGAGCTGGTTGTGTTGAGCCTCCCGTTCCTCTGGAGTCATCAACAGTGCGTGATTAATGGCCTCGGCTACGCCTCCCAGATCCCAGGGATTGATGTGGATGGCGCTGCTTAAACTGCCCGCTGTGCCGGAGAATTCAGAAAGAATTAACGGGCCATGATTTTCGTGCTGACAGACAACGTATTCCAGGCTAGTCGTGTTCATGCCGTCACGAACACTCGTAATAAGGCCAATGTCTGCAGCTCGTAACAGGGCAAAGTATTCCTGCGGGATGAGATATTGGGAATAATGCTGAACAGGGGAGAAGCTAAGCGATCCGAATCTGCCGTTGATAGTGGAGACAAGATGCGACATTTGACTTGAAATCTTTGCTTCGGATTCCTCCTTCTCCTCCTCCACACTTGTCGGACTTGTTACTTGGATCAGAACTACCTTGTTGTGCCACTGAGGATACCGTTCAAGAAATGTTTCAAAGGCCATCAGCTTTTGCGTCACTCCACGTACAGAATCTAGCCTGTCTCGTCCGATGATAATTCTTTTTCCGTGGTATTGCTTTCTGATGCTGCTAACAATTTCAGCAATACCTGGTTCATCGTAGGCATGTTTTCGTACCACATCCACGTCAATTCCAATAGGAAAAACATCAACGGCAACATGAGCTCCGTACGCATCAATGCCGGCATAATTCGAATCAAAGCCCAAGATCCTCGTGCAGCAGGAAGAAAAATGGCGAGAATACGAGAATGTCTGGAAACCTATCATGTTTGCGCCCAGCACGCCAGTCAGGAGATCTTTCCTTTTCGAAAGACATCTCATGAATTCGCTGCTGGGAAAGGGTGTGTGAAGAAAGAAGCCGATGTAGATGTTGGGGACCATTTGTCGTAGAATGCTTGGGAGAAGGAACAAATGATAGTCGTGAATCCAAATGATATCGCCGGGAGTGTAGGTCTCCAAAATGCGATCTGCGAAAAGCTTGTTGAGTCTTACGTAGTCTGCCCACCATTTCCGTTCAGACCAGCCATCGGTCGGGCCGCGTTGTTTATAATGGAGAACAGGATATAGCTCTCTTTCAGGGTAACGCCTCCATCTCCCCTGGTCCTTGAGATACAGATTTTGATCTGGATATTCTTGTTCGTCAGTTAACCAAATGGGGAGCACCTTTCCGAATCTGCTGTTGTGAAGTTGCTCCTGAAGGCGAATGCGATCCTGTTCCGTTACACATATTCCATCTTGAAAGGTGTAGCTTGGTTTTTCGGAGGGGTCGATTGGGACAGGAGCGGACGCTTTATTCAGAGGTGTAGGGGTAGTGTCGGCGGGCAGTGGCTGGCCAGAAGAAGTCGCACGCCGGTTTTCCGGGGTGTGGATTTGCTCGATCTCCCCTGTCCACCCCACCATAGTGTGATTCCATGGTGTGTTTGACGAGGCAAGGTAGGAGAACGAATCAAACAAGGCAGAGGTTCCTGGTCGGTGTTTGAGTTCCTAAATTGAAAAGTAAGCCTGGAAGCGAAGGAACGGAACAAATGTGCTCGCATGGGAAGCCCATACCCAGTCATGACCAGGTCGTATTCTGAGCTTGTATGGGATACAAAATGCTGCACTGATAATTCTCCCCGTCAAATGTAGGCCCGGATGCCCCTCTTGGGGTTCTATTGACGGGGCTACAGGTTTTGAAGAGCCAACCAGGCTCAAACGACGCAGGAGGTCCGCCCCGGATTTTACGCCTTTAGCAGCCTCTGTTGGGCTCTCTGGAAATTTTGCTAGTTTCCCATCCTGTGGGTTGGACACAAGTTCGGCATCGTTATTTCCAACGTTGTTCGGAAGGCGGCTTGCGTCCGTAGTTTTTGAGCTCATCTGGGGAGCGATCGAGTCAGGGTTAGCAGACGGGGTGCCATCGGCAACTGTCCCGCTGGGGGGCCGGACATCATGGGACGCCATGGCAAGGTATCTGGGCAAATAATGCGAGAAGATCTGGCCGGGTGCTGAGCTGTCTGGATATATCTTGGTTAAAATTTCGCCCGCCGAAGAAATGCTCCGCACATTCCGTGATCGCAAAAGAAAAATATATAAAAGTATGAAAAAAGGAAAAGAAAAAGTGAGGGTACCGAATAATTAATTCCCTTTGAAAAATGAGGTAATTACAGCAAGGTTATTCAAGATTATAGCCAGAGGCTAATGGGACATAAACTTCTTAGAGCTTATAAAGGGACCAGAGATAAAAAACCGGGAAGCAGCCGTGGCAAGAGGAGTGGGGGGAACGATAAGTGGCACCGAAGGAATACAATCATGGCCAAGAGAGATACATGGAAGTTGATGTGACCGTGACCGTGTCAACCTATGAGCGTGAATTCAGGTCCAAGCAAATCTGCTGGACCATGGTTGGTTTTAGTTATAACATCTACGGAGTACATTGAAGTCGAAGCCGGCAGAATGTCGATGATGCGCCTGGTGCGGCTAGCCCGCGGCTACGTCACTACTCACTACTCACTACTCACTCCTCACTCCCCCACCACCACCCCAGCCAACTCATCCAGGCGGAAGCTGAGGAGGAATTGGCATCACACATACAATGGATAGGTATGAATACAACCAGGGAATGATTTAACTAATTATTCCTGGCAATCGGCATCCGCACAGTTGAAAAGAAAGAAAACAGCTGGTTAAGTAGATGTTCGGACAGCCTTGGAATTCTAGACCACTGATTTGCAGCCACTTATTGCATACAAGAACAAATGACAGACTAGCAAATCTTTCCAATCAGCGATAATTGCAATCGGGTTGAAATATTAAAAATATAAATTATCTCGAACAAAACTTTGAGTACGGAGTGGTACCTCCAGGCCTACAGCGTAGGCTATTGATGACTAAGCATTCTTTTAGCTGCCCTGCCCACGTGATATCATAAAAATTTCCATTTCCTATCGCGACATTCTTGAACTTATTCTATGCGACATCTTACAATTCAAATTGTCTCTAGTCAAAAGTAGCTGGTTGCGTACTGGGTATGTATTCTCCCCAGGATCATTGAGGTGATTGATGCCAGTGCCAAATTTCTTTTTATTCCCATAACCCTCAGCTCTCCAATGGTATGGCTTCCATATATTTGACTGCCCTATCTGGAGAGGTCTGCCTGCGATGCTCCATTGACAGGAAACTCTCTCAAAGTGTATGGATATTTCTACGAGCCCGTCGACAGTATCATAATGACTCAGGCCGCTGGCGGCCAGGCAACCAACCTGAGGTCGTCCCCAATAGCCTCGAGAAGACCATAGAAAGCCATCGATCTGCGAACCGCCAGACTTTCACTATCCGAAAAATATTCCCTCGAAAAAATGGTAATAAGGAACCCTTTTATCCTCACTGGAAGTCGAAAGCAGATCGCTCGTTTCCCACAGACGCCTTCTCGGAACAGCCTGTGCGCCAAGTGAACCTTTCCCAGATTTTCAAGGACGATGAAGGCACCAACAGTCGATTTGATCACCACTCCTTTCGCGCCCAACGCAACACGGCGATTGACCCAACGAGACCGAATATTTCGTGGACGAAGGACGCTCCTTACAGTCTGTCTACCGAATTTCCCTGGCTCAATTATGTGGAAAAATGCGACGGCGGAGGTATTGCACGACTGAGTGAGGAAATCAGAGCGTTTGAAAAGTACATGCTGCCAACTCCGGGGGAAAGAGATGCTGTGGAAAAAGCTCAAAATGACGCCATTGCATCCTTGAAATCTGATGAGGCGAACTTACCAATTCTCATCGGTTCTCAGAGAACAGGAATGGCTCTACCACACTCGTCCGTGGACCTTTTCGTTCTCATCGAAGATCTTGAGAGGGTGGAAGGCGGCCGCGGCCCAAGTGCTACCAGGCCAAAGATGGTGCAAGCCCGGCTTAAACGCCTGCGTGAGATGGAGGGTATACTCAAAGAGTCTATGACGCTTTCTAAGGTTATCCTGAGGAGAGATAGAGAGCCAACCTTATCAGCAGTTCACGACGCGACAGGCCTGCAGGTCCAATTCCAATGCGGGCCCAGTCCACCCGCCTCCGTGGATTTCATCCTCAACTACCGTGCAGAGTTTCCAGCGCTCCGCCCTTTGTTCATAGTCCTACGCATGTTACTCGAAACCCGGGGTCTGCTTGGTGGAAGTGATGGCGGTGTGCATCCACATCTCCTAACCATGATGATTGTTGCGGCTCTCAAGATTCGAGCGGGTAAATACCAGCGCGACAACGTAGGCAGTCAATTGCTTCACATCCTCGAATTTTATAAAGATACTGATTTCACTAAATACGGCGTTTCTGTCGAGCCGCCTTGCCTTTTCGACAAAGAGATGGGTGCAAGGGTAAAGTACAAGGACGGAAGGTTGATTGCCTTGCATGATCCTTATTTAAGAGGTCAGCGTAGCATCAGCAAACGTTCCTTATCATCGCCACGCGAGGGTATGTTGAGCCTTCAAGATCCCTCAGATTTCATGAATGACATTGGATGGACGTCCTTGGTTATGCCTGAAGTGAAACAACTGTTTAAAGAGGTACATGATGATCTCAAAGCTCGAATAAAATCCGAGGGACAGCGGTGTACTGCTCAACCACAAGACAACGGCGGCTTTGAAAATAGCGAGAACACCCCTAGCGGAAGCATGCTTAGTCTGCCCCTGGGTGCAAATTACCACGACTTCGAAAGATTCCGAGATAGAACCCTAGTCGTTTCTTCTCCGACAGGACATTTCCGCACTGACGAAATATATCACACTTTTGAACCGCGCCCACACGCGCTTGGGAAAGTGAGAACACATATGGAGAGTTGGCCTACGGAAGGAAATTAAAAAAAACCTGTCTCTCATTGAGAGATGGCTTTCCAACATCAGTGATTCTAAAACTTCACATATATATACCCCGGATACTAGATCAACTTCTACTTTTCTGATCTATATGAATTCCATTACCTTTGAGTTTGGCTCGTGCTTTTGGAGATTCCGCTCAAGCTTAGCTCACCTAATAGAACGATGCCCCAATTGTGATAAAAAAAACCCAAATTTTAAACCCAAATGGCACAGCTCGTGGCTCATCATACCCTTCCACTTCCCTGCGGCTCTTCAGCCCCGGCCTCATTCTCCCCATTTACACTTGGTCCGACTCTCCTTATAATAAGCCTATGCTTTCGTTCCTCTTAACTAAATTATATTTTATGGGATCGAATCCAGAATAGTACCCTCTCCTTTCTTCATAACCCTGCCTGACATCTCGATATATGATGATCCAACTACCTGTACTATCCATCCAATCCCGTGTCAAAACGAGCAGAGCCTCCCACTCCTGCCAAGAGGGCGCGGTCCAATCATCATAGCCATAAATTATATGAATTAATTCATCCTCGCCCTTGAAAAAGAAAAAGAAAAATATGGCAGGTCACTGTCCTGCGTTGAGAATGTGCGCGAGCTCTGGTGCCTATTTGTATAACAGCCCAGCATTCCCCCGATACACCTTATCCTCAATCTCCTTTGCAAGATGCAACAGGGCATTCATTGTATTCTTGTCCACCTGCGAAAATCATGAATACTAAGTTGTATGTGTTCTTCGCAAATATTTGGTA
Source organism: [Emmonsia] crescens (assembly GCA_002572855.1). Classification (NCBI taxonomy): domain Eukaryota; kingdom Fungi; phylum Ascomycota; class Eurotiomycetes; order Onygenales; family Ajellomycetaceae; genus Emergomyces; species [Emmonsia] crescens. The sequence continues at coordinate 88,301 of PDND01000040.1, forward strand.
CTCTTTCCCAACAATGGGCATTTAAATAGACGACTAAATTACTAATTGGCTAATACCATCGCCCGTCTTTAAAGCCTCAAAACCCAAATGTCATCTAAACTACCCCATCGCTGCAGTTCTCCTGTAATCTGCTAATGAATCTGGGAGAAGGATTTCCCAAACCTCGATAAAGTGGGCTACGAACATTTATATAAAGAAAACATGGCATAACATAGCATATCATCGTGTGAAGACGCTTAGAGAGAAAAATATGGATACATGAGTTGATTGAATGGGGGGTGTCTATGATCTATATATTACTACTACACATACATATCCTGAACAAAATGAAAAATGAAATGAAAGCCACAAAATGGTGACAAGAATAAAAAAAAAAGGAAGCCCGATATAAATCTCTAATCTAATGTACATTGTACATGTACATGTACTGTACAATCAACCACCCTTCCCATCCCATCGCATCACCTCAATCATTCATTCACTCACTCAACTCCACATCCCACCTTTTAACCATCTTCTCCCCCCCTCTCCCCTGCACCCAATTCTCCAACCATCTCCTCTCCACCACCTCCGCCTCCCCTTCCTTCAACCCAACCGAAACATCCACCCCACCCCTCTCCTCCACTGCAATCCTAACCTCATCCGCACTCATCCCCTCAACCCCTCCATTCTTCACGATCAACCAGTCATCCACCTCAAGATACCTCATCCACCTCCTCAACCTCGGCCGATAAATCTGATTTACAACCTCCGCCTTCAAAAACCCCGGTAAAAACGAACCACCAGCCAGCTCATGGCCGCGACTAAGTCTAAAAACCGCACACGCCCTCAAAACCCCCGCCGTCGACGCATGGTTAATCAACCCGTTAATATCAACCGTATGCGGTATCGCCGTCGCATTAAGTAGCACATCCAGATTCGCAATGGCGTTTGCTTTCACGCTATTCTCACCACCACCATCAGCAGCAGCAACAACAGCCCCATCCACCTCCGCCGCCCTAATAGCCTTCTCCTTCCTCAAACACGCCTTAACCCGCTCCTTCTCCACCTGCCTCGGCACCCGGCACGTAAACGGCGTGACCAAATTGCCCAGCGCCAACACCACAAACGGCGTCATCTCCCCGCACAGCAGCAGGATGAGCGAAAATGGCATCATGCGGCGCACGTCATACGCTGAGCGGCGGATGAGCTGAAACTCGCTGCGCGAGACTCTATCCGCATACTGTCTCAGAATAGCGGCGTTGTTGATGTGTTTGACGGCGTAGACGGGCGGGGGTGGGGAGGTGGGGAGGATTACGGAGAGGCCTAGCCGTCGGCGGAGGGGCAGGGCGGCGCGGTAGTTGTAGTAGACGTTTTTGAGGCCGGTTTTATAGAAGGATAGGTAGGCTTTGCCGAGGGTGAAGTAGTATTTTGCTTTGTTGGTGGACGAGTCCTTTAGAGGGAGGGAGATAGGGGCGGGGAGGGTGGATGTTGGTGGGTTTAGGGGGGAGGTTATAGTCACGGGTTGGACGGTGGTGGTGGTTGTGGTTGTGGTGGAGGTGGAGGGAGGTGGTTTTTGGCGGCCGGGTGTACTTGAGAAATGGACGATGCCGGTTCCATTGTTGCTGAGGAGGGGGAGGAGGAGGTAGCTATGTTGTATTCTTTGGCGGAGGAGGGCGTGTGTTGGCCGCGGAAGACTACGAGCGGAGAGAGAACCCGCTGGGAGGATGGATATAGTGGCGCAAAGGCCACGGGTTGAGTTGGCTAGCATCGCATGAAGAAGGAAAGGGTTATGCAAAGAAATAAAGCGAAAGAAAGGAATGATAATGAACAACGAAAGAGAGGACAGAAATATTTCTATCTTGCGTGGTTGTTATCGCGGCGATTGAAATCTTGCTAAAAGCGTAAAAATAACCTTTGGAGGAACCTTGGAAAAAATTGTCGCTTAGTCAGAGGTTAGAGATATCCATTAGATCCATGGATGCCAAGCCCTACCCACCCTGCTCCGCGCAATGAACTTTACCGTGAGATACAACGGAGTTCTACGGGCATAAAAACAAAACAAAAAACAAATAATAGAAAGATTTCTTCTGAAATTTCATTTTAAATCATAAGAAGTTACCAGCAGCGAGCAGTGCAGAAGCCAAATGAGCGACTTGTGGGAGAAAGAGGGGTGGAAGGGGGAATGGAGGGAGAAGGGGGGAAAATTGAAAAATAAAGTCAATGACTAGATATTTAACTAAACTTTGCTTGCCCAACAAGACAGAAGAGAGATTGCATGCATAGGTTTGAGTAAGAGTGGAGGGAGAACTACCGAAGCAAAAGGAGAAAAAAGTATAGGAAGAAAATTGGGAGAAAAAAATAACATCATACGAGAAAGAAGAAAAAGAAAGTCAATCAGTCGCCATTGAAGTCATCACTGCCCGTTGGCATTCCTGTCTCCTTTCAGTGTTCCCTTTCTCTTCCCTTCATCACTGCCATCGTAAGCGCAGCTACTGATCACTCAACACCAATACATCAGCCCGCCCACGGCGTCATCCATACCCACCCTGCTAGCCATTTCAGTCAAGTCCAGACACATCCCAGTACGTTTGCTCACCCCTGTTAAACATCCGAAAAAACTCAGAATAAAATTTGAAGAAGGGGGAAGGAAGATGCAGGAAATAAAAAAACACAAGATCATTAAGATTTCAGCTGGCTTAGTTTTTTATTTTTCTGCTTTTTCGTATCGCAAAAAAAATATTAAAAAAAGGAAGCAAAAGAATCAGGCGGAGTACACATGTAAAAGACTGAAATAAGCAGACCAACCTCCAGGGGAACCTTTATTTCTTCTCTGGCTTCTGCACTTCGGGGGAAAATTCCTGGTCGCTGGCATCAAGTATATCGTATTCTTCATCGGTCAGGAAATCGTCATCAGACGAGTTCCCATCAAGAGTAAGGCTCTCCACATCATCCGCCAAATCATGAATCTCAGAAGGCTCGTTGTCCGCGGCTACGGTAGGAGAGGCAGACCTATGGGCGCTCGCGGCAGGGGACTCTGTTTCCAGTTTCGGGAATATCATTACACTCTCAGACTGAGACTGCCCCTGAGACATCTCTGCATCCCCGGCCTCAGTGCCTGATTCGACACTTGGTTCTTTACTTTCGACAGAGGACTGTTTGTTATCTGTAGTCTGCTGTGGTAGGGTCTCCGAATCTTCGACAGAAGCTCGGACATCGACATCACACCATAGCTTGTGGCCAAATGCAAGTCCTTCGGGTGTCTTGAGACGCCAGTATGAAATCGCCCTGCCTTCACGCTGAGGTGTCTTTAGTTCGATGGTAAAGTCAGCAGAGCCAAATGGAAGAACAGGGATCGTGAGTTCTTGGGTTTCCATCGCGGATACTAGGTTGCTGAGGCTGGATGGATGATTGGTGTCGATGTTGAACATGCTATCACCTCCAACGAAGCGAACGCTACATCCCTTTGGCCATGGGTTAGGACCAGGGTTGTACAGGGTCCATGTTTGAGTAATTGTTTTGCTGGGGGCCAGACGCCCTCCATCAGGAACGGTATCCCGAACGAAAAGAGCGTGAAGGTCAGAAGGTGTAGGGGTTGGCTCTGTGGTAGTGGTCGTGGAGTCCTCTTGAACGCTTGGCTGTGCAGTGGTGGAATCTGCCTCACTCACGCTGTCAACATCAGCTTTCTCAGTCTGTACCTGGGTAGCAGCATTTGATTTCGAAGGCGCTACAGTCTCAGTTGAGGTTGATTTAGTAGCTGGTTGATCACCAAGAGTAGCACATTCTCCACGGCTGCCAGTGTCACTAAAGGTAGTGACCGTGGCATTGCGAACAGGGGTCTTGAATTTGATCAAAGGATGTGTGCGGTTGTGGGTATTGTCAGGATGAGCTTCACAATTCCCACAGAAATCAGTATCGTGGCAAACAGCACACTTGTAGCGAATGCCTCTGATATAGGCAAGCTTAGACGGCATAGAGCAGAGAGGGCCATCACAGATAACGCCATAGTGAGTCTGGAGAGATTCATGTGGCTCTGGAATAGGCGTATAGAGTGGAGCAAAGCGGTGACCAGGGTGGAATTCAGTGGCACTCCTGAAACACTCTGAACAATAATCCCAGTCTGGACAATTGAGGCACTTGTAACGGACGCCTTTTACAGACTGCACGACATTAGCATCGTCAAACTCAACTATAGGGGGCTTGGGGCTTGAAAAGCTGACCTTGTTGCATCCATCACAGATTGCAGCGTGGTAACGACCACGTCCAGGCTGGCAAGTTGCCATGACAAGGCTCTTTGACCGGAACTCGCCATCTACAATAAGGGAGAAGGAATGTCCAGGATGATGACCATGTCTGTCCTCAAGAAGACAAGTGAAGCACAGGTCATAGTCTGGGCAATCCTGGCAGGTAACAAGTTCCTTCTCGTTGAAGTCTTCCGTGATAAAACGTTAGCAAGCACGCCAAGTAATTCCTGTTATCGAAAAAGATGTTTGTAACATACCTCTGAAGCATGCATTGCAGGTCCGCTCTCCAAGCTTCGTCTCGTCATCTTCCATGGGGGTGATATGATCTTCAGCACTGCTGAGCTCCTCTTGGGGTTCTGGCTCGGCGTTCTTTCTCGGGGCAATGGTCTCGGTAACACTGTACTTGATTCTTCCATCATTGACCGTACGCTTGATCAACCAATGCCCTTCACCAGGACAGAGGACACCTGTATCGACGCATTTCTGGCATAGATCATAATCTCCGTCATCACAGATGCTGCAATGATAGTGAGCACCAGGCACAGCTTTGCCGCAGTGATTGCAATCGATGCAGATCGGCGAAGGCTGAGCGAGATTGGGGGCAGAACCAGACATGAACCCGGGGGTTGATGCAGGATTCGGTCGCACGAGCTCCATCTCCTGCTGGGGCTCTGCCTGGGGTTGTATCTTGTCGTCACCTTCAGCCGGGCCCTCTTCTGGAACGCTCGGGAACATCGAGGCGTTCAATGGAGGCGGTGCAGGAGCTGCAGGAGGAGGATAATCATCTTGGTTGATGAACCCACCGATTGGGACACGTAGAACGGTGTCGAGGTAGCTGCATCGCTGCTGGGGTTGTTCTTGCTGGAGATTTGTGCTCTGGAGAGGGGCGGATAGAGTTTGGTGATCAGGCTCAGGCTCAGGCTCAGGCTCAGGCTCTCGAGCCACAGTAACCTTAATTCGAAGCTTCAATTTAGCCTTAGCAGCACGATACAGTTGTTTGTATACAGAAAGATTCTCGCTGTCGAGGACCACGTAGGAGCCAGCACTATCAGAGTAGCGTTCGAGGGTGACATTGGCATTATCGGGGATAGTTAGTAATTGGCGAATCTAAGAGGAATTTGGGGCCAACATTAGTAAATAAATTCAACAAAAGAAAATATCGAGGTTTCTAGGAACCCAAGATGTGCTAATACATGCAACATAGAATATAACCATTATCCTTTAAAATAAACACAAGGAGGGAGCGAGAGGATTGATTACATACCTTCTGTGGCAAGGAGTAGGCACCAAGCTCTCGCAAGGGCAACTTGAAACGTCGAGTGTAGCCCTCGAAGAGGATTTTGATGGAAATGAGAGTGTCGGGGCCTACAGGAGTCGGCTTGGAAGCTGGAAACGGAGTAGCCATGATTATGGCATATGTAGATGGATGGTTTGAGAAGAAGCTGACTGGAGTTGTTGATGCTGGGGAGTTAAAAAGCTGGGGAAAGCTGCAGATGAGGCTATATAGAGCTGTGGATAGCCTTACCAAGCAAAGCTTAGGGGCGAACTAAAGGAAGAGAAACAACAAGCACACAGAACAGCAAAGTGTGCAAGTAGGAAAAGAGAAAACAAAACAGAGAAGATAGGCGAGGCAGCAGAGGTGAAAATAGAAGATAGAGGGTGAAGGATGGAAGATGGAGGATGGAGGTTCAGTGAGTGAGGTTGAGGTGAGGTTGAGGAGGAGTTGCTCAGCAAAACCCCGGCAATTAGGTGCTTGGCGAAAGCACCAGGCGGACGTTGCGGGACTGGCCGTATTTGGTACGTATTGGTATTTACGGGTATTACACAGCCTTTGTGCCCTTCGTGCCGCTGCCTCGTATCGCTTTAGTCTTCTTCCGGCATGGTCTCTGTATTCTCCAGCCAACCACGATCTATTTGCCGCCGAGTTGCATGATATCATTTGTGATCATACACGTTCTAGGCCGTATTGGATGACACCCAGCCCTAGCCATACGGAATGTACCCAGTACCCCATTGTTGGCGCTAATTTGCACCCAGAGCTCCCGTACCAGTTACATCATGGCTCAATCCACCGCCCACCCAGGTAACATCTGTGCATCCTCACCGCCTAAGAGATGCAGTCCGATATTCCTCACATGATACTCTTCTTTTACAGCCTCGTTACGGTCACAAACAAATACAGCTGCTTAGACTTTAGTTAATAATACTCGCTAGTTACAGGCAGACATGAAACGACGACGACGTATTCTAATATCAAGGAACCCAAGATAATATCCAACTGCTATATTGTGAGACCAAGTTTGAAGAAACTCATTCTCATCATTTGATCGGATCTCAATCCCGGCCTTACATATCTATATGGAGTAGTTCGCAGCTTGAGGAATATTTGTCCAATTATATTGAGCAAATTCTGCCCTCCTTATTCCATATCCCAACTCAAGAACAGAGAACTAAAACTGGTGGAATTAACTGAGAACAACAACTGGAGAACAAGAGGATGATGAGAGTCTGGGGATTGTGAAATATCAGAGCTACCTTAACAAGGAATGTCTGGGGGAATCTTTGTTCTTCTCGCAGTGAACACCCTCCATGGCTATTTATATTGCCTACTTTGATACAAATAATGACAAAGGAAAGTGGTTAATTTGGGATCATTCTAAGAAAGAGAGTTCTCGATATTTCATTCCTTTAAGAGAGACCTGATGAATGAATGCCTGTGGATATTTAGTGACAAGGGGAACCTCCATGCTATAAGTGAATAGAACACAAAAAATGATAGTTGCCTACGGCTAGGAATTATTATTACCCAGTGAACATAATTATTGATGCACATACATGGAATGTAAAAAGGCTGACATAGCAGACTACCAAACAAGTTAACCTTCGAGGCAATCATAGTGATGTATCCTGTCCTTCCTGCTGCCGCAACCGCCGACTCTTTTTTTAGAAGAATATACCTGAATTGAGCCCTCCGATTACCTCTTATTAGATAGAGCCTTTCTACTGATTTCACGTCAATACTTCTCGCTTTGTTTCTCTCTTCTCCAAGCCTGACGCTTGACGAGCTGGCCTTATTACGGAAGCCTATATTCCAGAAGCACCTGCGAAACCCAGACTGCTCAATATTCAAAGAGCATACACTGATAAAGTGAAAGAGAAAAAAAGGAATGGGACAATCAACTCCGTTCAGCTTGGCCGCCGGCAAAGCGCCGCAGATGGGGTTTCTCTTGGTTGCGGCTCACCGCTAAAGCTTGATATGGCTAATTGGATCGTAGGATTGATATACTAACATATCTCTACTCTGTACTTCAGCCTGAATATTCATATTCGTATTCATATATAAACATTCGCAATCTACAGAGCTGCAGGTGGGGTTGCCAAGCTGCTGAGAGTTGGCAAGATCGTTTCCAAATTCTGACCACAGTTGCAGACTGTACCAAAACTCTTGAAGATATGGAATAGGCTAAGACGGTATGCTCTTCGTCACGGTGTTTTTTAGCTGGCTGGCTTCCAGTGACAAAACTGTAATGGAGATAGATAATGGTTGGTTTCGAGTTTCGGGAAAAAAGCAAAAGGCAAAAGGCGGTGCGGAACGAGGTCTTGAAGCATATATTAAACCCTTCAATGAAGGTTTCATTACTATGAAGAATTAGATAGAGAAGCATTAGCATTATTGATGGTCTCTCCTTTGTGTTTTTCAAGAAGCTTTCTCCTCCTGCTAGCTAGCTACCGTGTAGGGGTAGCACCCTTTTTCATTTCACCACGTTTTCCTTTACGTTTTCCAAGACGCATCCCTTTGATCCTTTCGCCCACTGTAGATATGTTTTCGATTTGGTTGATTTGTTTAGACAAGATGACCTATCTAAATCTTCAATATCCACTCTTCGATTCCTAATCTGGCACATACTTCGGGTATCACTGAACTAAGCATGGCCTCTCACATAAATCCCTACAAAAAAACCCAGCATTACCCTTCATCCATGCTCTCATCAATAAACATTTTCGAATAATTGTAGCAGCGGCTCATGCAACTTGCGGGAGAACATCAACCATTAACGCTAGCACTCTTGGGCATCCCAATCCCAACAGCAGCGGTAGCTCCAGCATCGACGGGAAGCACAACGCCTGTCATCCATCTGGCATGAGGACCAGCAAGGAAAACTACTGCACCAGCAGCATCCCAACCGTTCCCCTCAGTACCAAGTAAACTTCTTTTCCGCCTGGCCTCTCTAGCCTCTTCTGTCATCCCTCCACCATACATCATGGGCGTATATAGCATCTATATGAAAAACGTTCAGTTAGCCAACAGGCAAGTGCCAAAAGAAATACTTAAAAACAAACATCCGGTTCACAAAACTTACCCCAGGACAGACACAATTTACCCTAATCCCATCCGCCGCATGATGCGCCGCCATAGCTCTCGTCATATTAACCACCGCCCCTTTAGCCGTAGGATAGAGCAAATGTGGTGTCCCGCCCTTCAACCCAGCAACACTCCCCATATTCACAATATTCCCCTTCCCTTCCCCTTCATTCCTCCTCATGGCTGGAATAGCATACTTGCTCATCTGCACCATACTAGAAACATTAATCTCCAACCCCTTCGCCCACTCTGCCATATCAACCTCAACCGCCGTGCCCGCCGCACCCCCAATGCCGACATTATTCACTAAGATGTCCAGCCGGCCAAACGTCTCGACTGCTAGCTTTACTGCAGCTTCACAGTCCTCTGCAGAAGTCACATCGGCTTTGAATGCTATTGCTTTTCCCCGATTGGGTTTCGAGCCGATCATTTCGACTGTTTTGGATGCCCAATCTAGATTTCGATCGAGACATACGACGTTGCAACCATCGTTGGCGAGGAGGAGGGAGATGGCGCGTCCGTTGCCGATACCATCACCAAGGCAGCCAGCGCCAGTGACGATGGCAGTCTTGCCGGCTAGAGAGCGGGAGGGAGGGTCTGAAGATATTGTAATGTCGGCCATAGCTATTTATGCCTGAATACCTCTTGTGTAAATGCGGGGTTTGCAAAGGGGTGGAAAGGGGGGTAAAGAAAACGTGAGGAGTCTGGGGAATAACGGAACGATATCAGTGGGCTTCACCCAAGGTGGTGTATGACCCTTGCGTTTAAATAATAATAAAATATAATAATGTAATAATGTATACTTTGCGGACTACTATTCATTTTTGATAGCTATTTGAGCATTCAATGCTCAAGTGTTTACTGAAACGTAGTTTGCTCGGCAATGGGCCGTTTTGGCGGGGCATTCGGCATTCGGCATATCATAGCCGACTTCGGAAGACCAACTTTCGCCGCGATTTTCCCAGGATTATTCCGTGCCTCCACGTTACAGTGGGGGCAGTGATTAAAAAATTTATCAAGAGCAGCCTTGATTGAGAGGTTTATTTATTAATTGTGATGACTGACGAAGCTGATGCTGAAGCTGGAATAACTACCCATTAGCTAATCCAGGTCGTTTTGTAGCCGTTAAAATTTTCGATAAAGTCGATTAGCAGCCATGACGCTCCTCGTTCGCCTTACCCTCTTACCTCGCGCATATTGATGAGCTGTCGCGAGTTGGGACCGGATGGTTTTGTATGGTTACTGTTGACTTTAGGCCTCTTTGATCGCGGAGGATATATTTTATAAGCACATCAAGGTATTTGATAAAGGGGCATAATTTATCCTATGGTAGGTTTTCTTCTATATTTATTCGTGTAATACCATACCGCCCGACTTCCTCAACCATGGCTTCAGCTGCCGCCCCATTCCTTTCCCTAATCACAACATCCCTTAATTGTTCTACGGTTAGATTGTCGGGAGCCTCAGAGATAATGGCTTCAAGGGCGAGCCGTTCCCTGCTGGACCCAGAGTACTAAGAAAAGTCTGTCATCAAGGCACGGAGTTTCCGTTCCTCCTCCGTCTCTGAGTCCCAGCCTCTACCGGTTTACATCCACCCTCAAGGCGGAGGCGTCCCCGTGGGCACTCTTAATTCAAAGTATGCATATTGTTCTCACATCATAGCTGCCTTGCAGAATCCCGGTTTCCCATTGTTGTGGTGAATGTCAATCACCGTCATACCCCAGAGCACAAATACCCCAATGCCTGGTGTGAAGGATCCAAAGGCGGAGGATAGGAGAATGAGCCCTGGGCTTGGCGACTAGGATTGCCTCCCAGTTCGTTTGGGTATTTCGGGGTGCACTCTGTTAAGGGATTACGGTTGGTGAATGTTTGAGTTTGGGGTCAAACCTTGGTAAGTGCCCGAGTGGAGCCTTTACTCCACCGCTATTCTAGTTTAGGTTTGGATCGGTTGCTTCCCGCAACTTTAAAAAGCTAAAATTGGCAAGACAAGAGATAATTCTGACGAAATAAAATATAAACAAACACTCGATAGAATGCAAATCAACAGCAATCGACAGCGAATCAATAATATAAATTTATAATAGAGGTTGTTTCGAAGATCTGCTTGGCTAACAGCTGGTTCAATAGATAGGCAACTCTGAGTAAGGCCTAGGCCTGGCCCAGAGAACTATCTCTAGAGGCAGTCTGTAAGGCTGTATAAGAGGGTTACAGTTGAACATGATTCAAATAACTTTCTTTGCACCATGTTCAACTGTACACCCCTGTATAAGATCATTTAAGAAGAATAAGAATAGTGACTATAATTACTCTGTACAATGATAATGATTAACTTAGATGTCAGTTTTATTAAACGTACTTAAATCATGTCAGAACTTAAGGTGAGGAAAGCCAAGCGGACCAGCTACAACGCAACAAACGCTTTGTAGATAAAGCATTGAAGCATTTTGAAGAGATCCTGGATTTCATTAAATACCAACACATGTTAAACTGGCCTCTTTGTAAAGATGGCGTACGCCAGAAAAGCCGTCGCCCAATTGACTGTTGATCTGGAAGGCGACCTCAAGATTTTGGCTTCTCAGGCAAAGCGAATCTCAGAAGAATACAGCACATCGATAACTAGCCTCCTGGGTGCAATCGGTATCCGAGAGGCACAGAGGGCAATAAATCAGGGCGCAAGGATGCAGCAACTTACATTCCTTGACCTTCCTTTTGTTCCTGCCTCACTCGCAGCAGGCTTATTCTCGACAAATATTTTGGAGCTGCAGAAGTCGACCATCTGGCATTTTGTCCTAACGTTTATCCTGCTCACGCTAATTTCTATCCTTACATTATTTCGAAGTGAGGCGGCGTCAATATATCGGTATGTGCGGAGGACTTCGTTTTAGACAGTAAAGAAGAGGGCAAATGAATAAAGGGTCGAGAACTTGAGAGAGCACAGTAATCGGTGGAGAAGGCTCAACAATCTGTTGGAGACTCATTTTATAACGTCAAAACTAAGCAGGACATGAAGAAAATACCCGACTATTATAGACCAAATTAGGAAGTATACAGCCAACCAGAGTCGGATAGTTAAACCTTAACCCATGGGGCATCACAGAGTAGGTTGTAAGGAACCTGCCACTACCCATTGTGGCCAGACGTACGGCTATGCTAGCTTGGCTGCCCTGGAAGCTACATGTTGAGAGTTATCGCCTGGTTCAAACGCGTTGCGCCTCGCTTCCTGCATTGGGGACTCTCCAAACCGCGTGAAGAAACTGGGAAGCATGGTCGTCCACGGTTAATTTAAGAATCTCGAGCCATGGTCTGATTAAGCTCCTGGATCAACGTTCGGGGTAGGCCCTTGATACTGGTCTCTGAACGCTGGACAATATACATACATGTACACATCGTCGTTCTTCGAGAAGTATTGCAATCGGGCTGCGAGAAAGGAATCCAAGTCCTCGACGGCCTGGGAAACAGTGATCACCACAGCAGCTCTGGACTGGCTCTTGGCATCTAACGACATCTAAAAGTCAACTGCCATCGCATGGGATATCCGTTGCAAACCCCCCCCCCCCATTACAAAAGGTGGCAAAAGCTAGCAAAGGGGGATATTTGGCTAGGTCCATTTTCCCCGGGAGCTACATCCGACATCCGGTGATGTTTAAAGATGCTCAGCTGAAAATGCCATGCCAATTGGCCCCCAATCTAATATGGAAGTATATATTCCTCTCAATCCTATGCAGGCAGGAAAGGCTGACTCGCAGCAGCATGAGTTAACAGGCGGAAATTCTCAGACTTGAAAAGTTTCCTGCCGTTCAATTCCTTGCAGAAATATGGGAGAGAGGCACAAGATATTTCTGCAAGATATTTCTGCAAGGGTCCCTGAATTGAATTTAATTAATCCCTGCAGGTAACATTTCTAAAGCCTGGCTGGCGGTCCTTCCCCTTTTTTGAATGAGTGGTGATATTGGTCTACCTACCGGGACTAAGAAGAGGTAATAAATAATAATTTAGAAATAGAAAAACAGAAGAAAGAGACGTGCCACCGTCTGAAGGTCAAGTGTCGAGGATAGTAGGTATGGATATGGATAGAAATGGGCCCCGGAAATACATTGGATTAGGTAAGGATGGGGGGAAATAGGAAATGGAGAGGGGGAAAGAACAATTAAGACAAATATCAGAGGGAAAAAAATATAAAGATAAGAAGGAAGATGATATACCGTAGTTTACTTATTTCATTTCCACCATGATAGTATATATATAATATAGATAAGAAGAGTGATATCAAGTAAAAAAACAATGATGAGGGGAAAAAAAAGGGGGGCTAGGGAAAAGTGGAGTAGAAGAAAGTGGAATGGAAAACAAAAAGAAAATCAGAGACAGATATTTTTTGCTTGCTTTTGCTTTGCGTAGATTGAAAATTTGAGAAAATTTGACCCTGATAAAATGAGATATCGGAAAATGAGAAGAAAAAGAAAAGAAAAGAAAAAAATCAAATACAAGGCCATGAGAAGAATAACAATGAGAAAGAGAAATAAAATGCAATTACCATTCATATGAAAGGGAAAGAAAATGACAGCAAAGAAAAAAAAGTATGAATAAATGAATAAGTGTGACAAACGCCAAATTTGTGAAAAAGATCGACAGCAGAGGTACCGAGAGATAAAGAAAATGAAGAAAAAGAGCTTCAAGGATAGAATATCAAGCGGGTTCCGGTATCTCAGGTAAATGGGAGATGGGCTTAACAAGCCAGGAACGGGGAAATAGATAAATCAAGCATCAGACCATGTTTGTGTATATACTATATAGTTAAGATAAACCATATAGAGATAGGTAACCCTTCGCCGGTGTGAAGGGGTAGGTGAGACGTGCAATGAGAGTTTGCCAAGTTTAAAAAAAGGGAGCAGGTGAGTAAGGATAGTTAATAACAGAAAGAATAGAAAATCAGCAAGAGGCTAAAACAATAGATGGTTTTTTTTTGGAGGGATATCTGGGGTTTTGGATAATGACCATTTTCTGGCTGAAGTGAAGTGAAAACAGAGTAGAAAGGCTGGGTGCTTGGGAGAAAGTTAACAGGGAAAAGGAAAGAAAAAGATGGAAAAAAAGATAAAAAAACAGATGAAAAATTGAAAAATTGGTAACAAATGGAAAATGGAACATGAGACGAAGGAGGCAAGTCCATAATTGGTAGAGCAAAAAGGGGTCGCGAAACTAAAAACTATGCTACCGTAAAAATAGGCGGAATATATAAACCCAGGAACAATCGCATTTGAAGGGAGTCAAAAAAAGAATAATAATTATAAATAAAAAAAAGGGATGCCCGAAGTTGGAAAACAAAGAAAAGAAAAGAAAAGAGCCGCTAAAAATGCATGGGGAACGTAATCTAAACAGCAGACGAGAACAAGGAGCTCGCTTTGGAAATCAAACAGCGAAGAAGGGACAACAGAACGTCGGCAGGAAAAACCAAGCAGCGCCAAAAATGTGCGAAAAAATAGCTGAAGATAAATGGGTCCGGAAAATGACCAAAGGGTAATAAATAGAAAACAGGGAAACAGGGGAACAAGAATCGAAAAAAAATATATATAAATAAGGAAAATAAAAAAGAAGAAAAAAAGAGAAATGTCATATATAAGACTCCGTTAATTGAACGAAGGGGTTTTCATGTATAATATACCGCTCCATTTTGAGGTTGAGGATAATAATAGGTCGTTCCCGGTGGTGTCATCATACCTCCCATACCAACCACACCTCCCTGCGGCGTTCCTTGAGGCGCCGCAGGATATGTTGCGTTTTGTTGCTGTGGGTATGTGGAATCTGCCAACTGTGAAGTATCGTAGTAATATACGGTGCCATTTGACTCGTGCGCAACGGTGCCGGACTGCGTTTGTGCTTGGTCACTTGCTGGTGGTTGGGGAGGAGGCATCGAATAAGGCATTTGTTGTCCTTGGGTAGCGTAGGCCGGTGGGTGGCCAGGTTGAACAGGTGCGTTGTAAGTTGGATACTCTGGGTTCGTTGCAGGGTAGAATACAGGCGCAGGTTGATAGCCTGCTTCCGTATAGTATGGTTGAGGTTGTTGGTAAGGATATGGTTGGAACGGTTGAGCGTGGATAGCACGCTCGGGGATCTGGGACAAAGGCGTTGCAGAGGCCTGGGAGACATGTGATGTATGGCGTGAATGTGGAGCATACATGGCGGAATCAGGCATGAACCCGACGTTAACGGGTCGTGGGACTTGGTGATGGAAAGGTTGCTCCTGTTGCTGTTGGGGTGGGTTGAACTGGAATGTAACAGGAGATTCGATATCAGCGACAGAGACCGTCTTCTGCGGTCGTGGCTGATGCATCGGGATGTTATGTATCGGCCGGTTTTCACGGAACTCAGGGTGTGGAGGCATGGAGTATGGAGGAGGATGGACGGCATGCATGTGGGGGACAATTCCACGGGGTGGAGCAAAACCTGGCCCAACAGGAGGTCTAATTGAAGGTGGTAGTCGTACTACCGGTTTCCCACCTTCACCAGGCATAACACCAACGCGAGAAACCACAGAACCAGCAGGCGAATTGATGACATCAGTTCCCCTCCCGAATGACGATCTGCGGCTCATGGCCACACTTGGCGTATATATGCTCCCTCCGTAAACACTCGTTCTCCTACCGCCACCACCATAGAAACCTCCACGGCCTCGTTGACGATATTGTTGATTCGGTCTTAGTGCTCTCGGGATAAAGATAAAGGACCGCTCTGTGGCGGGGAAGATGTATCGAGGTGGCTGCCCCGGTAAAGATATTCTAACAGGTTTATCACGACGGAGAGGCGGTCGATGCTGGGGGAGGCGGGTGTGTTGTTTCTTAGGTACGGCGGAGTAAGGGATAGGGGCTTTCATGCCAGGGAGAAAAACTATGACAGGAACATTGCCTACTAGGACAGTGCTGGAAAAGGAGCGGTTTGGTGGAGATGATCGAGGAGCAGTGGGAACAGGTCTTGGGGCATTGGGGAGAGGAGTTTTATTAGATAATGCGGCGGAAGTGGATGCCATCGGGCGGGTGTCTTGGGCAACCGAATCATGTAGATCATGCGCCCACTGTCCCGCAGTTACATCTGGTTTCGGAGCAGGGCGTCTGAGCGAAAAACGTAGGATCAGCATCTAGTTTTCCGCCGAAAAGCAAGCAATGACAAATGATAGATATTTAGAAGGAACTACTAACCTTACAGCATTGCTATCGACAATAAGGCCATGGGGGCGAGTCTTGGGTTTGTTATTGTTGTTGCTGTTGTATGGTGACCGATAGCCATTTGGCGGGGAATTAGTATTCCGCTTATCGTGAAGGAAGAACCCGCCCCGTGTAGGTACGAAGGCTGGATTCGAATCCCGCTCTTTGATGTATTCCTCATGCTCGCGCCGCTTCTTCTCCGCAAATGTCTCCCCCCTGGGTCCCTTGTTGTTCGCGGATTTTGGGGTGGCGACAGAATTATCCCGCTCTTCCTTCATGTCATCGAAATGGATTTCCTCGACGCCTTCCGGTCCACGAGACAACTTCATCCCGTTAAGCATAACCTCAGTATCTGATACTGTTGCTCCAAAAAGCCGCCCGACAGGAGACACTGATTTGCCTCCCTGCTGAGCCTCACCACCCTCGCCACGGCCGGCAGCCTGCGCCCGTCCGTTTGTTGCTTGTATTTCCTCTGGCCCAGCCGCTGTATCGTTTTCACTTAGATCGCTCCCTTCTTCATCGGCATCGTCATCCTCGTGTGCTGAAAGAGTTCCCTCACTCAGAGAATCATCCTCCAAGTCCCCGTCCATTGAGCCGTCTTCATCCCCTTCATCCTCCCTTCTCCTCCGGCTAGCAATACGGCTTCGTCGGTGGGGAGCCATCTGAAGATACAGTCAAGTGCTACCAAGAAGGGATCCTTGTATTTTCCCCGCAGAGCTGATATCTCAGATACTCACTGTGTTGAAGAGAGATATGGATGGACTTGGGGGGCGAGAGGCGTCAAGATAAATAGATAGCAGTAAATATGAGGCGTGAATGTCTGCTGATTGACCGAGTCGTGCACAAGTCACAGGAGGCAGAGACAGCTAGCAAGACCACAGCAGAATGGAAGACACAGGAGCCAAGTATCTTAACTGTTGCTGTTGCTTTCTTCTTCTTCTCTTTCTTCTCTCATGCTCTCTTCTTCGTCTTTTATTCCTGTCCTCGTTCATGTCATCGCAAAAAACATTCCACGAGGGATTCGGCTAGACCCGATATGGCTAGCGTGGGGTGTTTTCCCTAACCAGGAACAAAGTTATGAAAAAAAGTATGAATGAATATGAAAAGATAGATAGATATATATATATATATTCAGTATAGAATAATTAATAAATGTATTTAAAGAATCGATATGCCGAAAGGACTTTGTATAACATAGCAAGAGACGGTCCGCAGTTCGTTTGTCCTCCAGTTCCTTGTCAAACGCTTTGAAGAACGGGTGGAATATTCCATTTATCCTTCTACGCAGAACTAGTTAACAAACCGCTTGTTCCAACCCCTTTATCCTGCTACTAGCGATCGTTACTATTTACGTTTCTTTCATTTGCGTGGCAAGCGTCTTGGAATCTGGTTCGTATTGAAACCCCGTAGCAAACAGGCGACGATCGAAATTTTCAAGCACGGTGTGGCGCACCCTTCCCTAGGTCGAGTTATGGACACCGCATCTTCTAACCTATCTATCAAATTGTTGCATAAAGACCCAAATGATTCAAGAACAAATTAAATGAAACGTAACCCGGAGAACGTCTCGAGAGAAAAAATATAAAAACAGAAAAGCTTCGTTTACATCACATCTGGCGGCATAATGCTGAGATGTGGTGCAGAGATGTATAAAAAAAACATATATATATATTCAAAAAGAAAGCAAAACAGCAACTCAACCAAACGTCGTCTTCTTTCCCTGAGATTCAACAATGGCTCCACTAAGCCTCTGGACGACGTCTTGCGCATACCGACCTCCGCTGCTTGGTCCCCCTTTCTTGTAAGTTCCCTGGCTCTTCCCAGCCCTTGGTTGTTGGAATGACCTGGCCTTCCTCTCAGATACCTCCTCAATTGCAGGTGCTGCAATGCCATTGCCCCCGACTTGCTCGTCGCCTTCCGTGGCGAACTTATCCTTCGACGTCCCATCCTTTCCAAACCGTTTTTTATACCGGGTTGCCTTGTCTTCCGCAAACTCCATCCGTAGCGCGCGGCCCATGATTCGATTAACCCATACTCTCTTCATCCTTGGCTTCTTCTTGCTTTTCGCTTTCGCCTGGGTACTTTTGGATTGCTCGTTATTAGACTCCTCCTCCGCATCTGAGCTATCCATATCCTCATCCTCATCCTCCTCATCTTCTTCTTCTTTCTCAGAAACATTCACGAACCCTCTCATCGCAGCCTCTGCCGCATCAATACTGTCAAACTCAACCCACGCGTAGCCCTTGCACTTGCCAGTATCCTGAAACGTCGCAAGCTGTATGTCCTCGATAGCCCCGCAGGGTTTGAAATGCTCTTCCAAAATCTCCTTGGTCACATCGAACCCAAGATTACCGACAAACACCCGCTGGGAGGGAGCATGGGCTGGGGGTTTGGCAGCTTTATTGTCGGCTGTTTCGTCCTGCTTTGACTTGTCGGGCCTTCCTGCAAAGCTGTGCGCATTCTTAATCAACGCCCGACGACCACTAATCAACTGCTCAGTCATCGCAATTGCCGTCTCCATTGCCTTCTGGGTGGTGAAATCGACATAGGCGAATCCCTTGTTTTGAGGTTTGCCATTATGTTTTGCACCCTCGGGCAGATGTATCCGCGTGATCTCCTCGCTTTTCAAGACACCCGGACTGGTAAAGAATGCTTTGACATCGTCCTTTTTCACGGTAAAGGGTAGATTGCCTATCCAAACTCCGTAATCAGACCGTTTCGAGGTCCTTTCTACGGGTTCCAGAGACTGAGGTTTTGCGGCTGGGGTTGTGGTTGAAGTTGGGGCTGAGGGTTCAGCTGCTTCTGGTGCTGCTGACTTCTTTTTCGCTCTTCGAAGCGCCTTCTTCGATGGAGGCTCTGGTGCAGTTAAATCAATTTCAAGAGCTGGGCCTTCGTCTAGCTTGCGTTTGCGGGTGGCTGTCGGAGAGACCGAGCGAGAGGCCTCCTTTAGGCCAGGCATCGTGTGGAGGTTGTGAGAAAATAGGATAATAGGACAGCTTAACCAATTGGAAATACTCAATATATAAAGGGTATACACAAATGGCTGAGGATAATCATGTAAGGAACATAGTTATATTATGATTAAATATTGTTCACTTTTCATTCTTCGCACAAGTTTGGTTTTTTTCTTTTGGTTTGTTTTTGGTAGAGAAAAGTTACGGTGTGCCGTAGTGACCTGATGTGAAGGGGATTGATCAACATCATTCATTCAACTGTGTCAAGGTCAATCTCAAGACCAAGGTTACATGTAGTTACAATCCAACATCCATTCCGCCTCGTCTCCAGCCCTGTTAACTTCACCATCGTGAATTAAGAACACGCTCACTCTTATTGCGCAAACAACCCCCCTTCCCCCCTTGCTATGGCGTCTCCTGACCCTGCCTCTCCTTCGCCGGACAGGAGCTTGCCCGATGCGCCGCCTCTTGCCCACCAGACCACGTACAAGTCTTTCAAGTCAGTTCACCATATGGTCGGATTAACACTTCCGGATCTACTAACTTTGTGCCATAGGAGAAAATATGCGAAGCAAAAGATCAGCTTTGAACACGCTATGAAAAAGAGCAATGCCTTATTCAAGGAGGAACTGAGGATTCGCGAACTCTCCAAGCGACTCAAGGAGCAGAATGAGTACGCATACCTAAAATGGTTGCCCCCCGTCGAACCGTTAGAAGCCTTTACTTATGCAATTCGATCTATAGTCAGCTCCTGGAAGCGCTCTTAGAGCTCAACAGCAGTATACGCGTACCCCCCGAACTCCGATATAACCTCGACCTCCCAGACTCCAAGTTACCCAGGCTACACTCTCCAGAACCGGAGCATCACCAGCAAGCATCCTACGATATTGAAACTGCTCGCGAGGCACTGCGGGTCGCGAAAGCGAGGTTATTGGCAGGAGAAATCAAGCCCGACCAATGCCGCCGCCTGGAAGAGTCTCTCCTTCAAAGTGAGAATTTCGCGCCTGCAGTGCAATACTCTTCGCTATTAAAGGTTCCACATACAACATCAAGCCTCCATGGAGATCATCCCGCCATGGAATGCGACATGGATTCCACGCTTGGGTTTTTAAGTCCAGAACATGAAATTGAATATTCCGCGGCGCTCGATGCCGCTGCCGCAGGAGAACCCAGACCAGCGGGGAAATCAGGTTCAGCCGCAAGTAGGGACAGAGAAGCTGCTGTCCGGAACCCAGTTTCCGTGATAAATTGGTTGAGGAAACATCAACCGCAAGTCTTTCTGCAAGATGCTGATGCGGCGTCTGAAAAGCCTCCTCCCCGTTCTAACAATCCGCGTAGTTCGAAGCGAGCGAGTACCCATGCGCGAAAGGAAGAAGATATATACGACGAAGATGGTGTATTGATTGACGTTCCGGTGGGCGGCGGTGGTGGTGGTGGTGGTGGAGGAGGAGGAGGAGGAGGAGGCGGAGGCGGCGGGGCGGCAGGCGGCCGCGGAAAGCGAAAACGAGACGAGGATGGAGGCTATCGACCCAAAGGCGGAAGTGGTGGACGTTCGAGGAAGAAAAAGGACGATGCTCCAAAACGTGCGAAGAGGAGTTCCGCGGCTGGAACCACGACATAATTCTTTTTCGAAGTGCCTATTCTATTCCAAACTGTTCACGCAGTTCTTACGCTCATCTACGCCCTTTTTTCATTTTCCTTGTGTGTACGAATATGTTTCCTTTCTTTCCCTTCTAAGAAATATGTTGTATTTTTAATCTTCTTCTTTTTTCGGGGTCTCTTTATTTTGCAATCTCGAATCCCCCAGAATACGCTTGATTTAGCTGCATGTCATTATTTATTTACTTTTCAAAAAGCTTTGTTACATTTTGATTTTTAACAAAGGCACACACGCATTCAATTTTCCTTGGTATTCGCACTCCTTTGCGTTTTTCTATTTTTAAATGCTGTCCTCTTGGAACTGAGCATATCCCCGTTACTTACCTTTTTTGAGCTCAATGAACGCATTTTCTTCTCAAAATAACCAGCCACTCCTAGCTGATTTATATTTGCTGTGTCGGTGTCTAGAATCCGTAGCTCTCGCTAGCTTTTATTTTACATTCTACTCCTCTTCGCAGCGTAGCAGCTTGGGGGGGTGCCAAAACAAACCCCTCCCCCCCAAGCAGGAGGAAAGCAACCAAAAGCAAGCACCCAACCCGACAAAAGGCAGGGTGCCAAACCAAAATATACAGTTTTCGTCCTGATTTATGCACCAACCCGCGGCCCAAACGAAAGTACATACATGATGGTGACAGCTAATTCGGGTCGGGAACCCTTCCTGAACTCTTCACTAGACGGAAGAGGCAGTATTCAAGGCTCGCTAGAAGAGAAATTTAACCTTCGCTTCCCTCCTGAACATTTCCAATTCACTCACCCTATTGCAAGACGATGTGTACCGCGTCAGCAGGACCAACGAGATCAAAATGAACATCAACATCATCGAATCCCACCCGGCTTCCTCCATCGGTTCCAAAAAGTCTACAAACCTGGCAACGAATCGGCCGGCATACCGGGCCCGGACGCAGTTAGATATTACGAGGAAGAACTAACCAGAAACGACCTGAACCTCGACTGCAAGTGGGAATATGCGGGGGAGTTTAGGAAGCAGCTTAGAAAATTTGTGGAGATGACGGAGGTTGAAGAGTATACTAGCGAGTATGAAGAGGATGAGTTTGGGTGCGACCTGCGGTGGAGAGATCAGGGGCCTGCTAGTGAGGAGAATCAGTGGATTTATTTGGGGGAGCTGGGGCAGGGCGGGTTTGGATATGTGCAGTGCTGGGAATGGTATCCGTTTGGGAAAAATGTGAGTTTGTTTAAATATCATCTTAGGACTTGTCTATGAATCTACCCATTTTTTTAATATCCTGCGCGGCCCTCTCCCCCTCTTTTTCGTTTTCTTTTTCTTTCTTGTCTTTTTCTCCGAGCCTTACCACGATCGATATGAGAGGATTACTATGAAGTAATGACTGATGACCCTCTCCACGCCTCAGGACCCTATCATGTTCGCCGTCAAAGACACGCAAAATGACCAGTACTGGAATGATTACTGTTCCGAGGGTAATCTCACACGTAGAGTCAACGACGCTGGCTGCCCCAATGTCGTCAAGGTGTATGATTGGATTGACCTGGATCCGCAACCCGCTGAGTTGACTGCGCATTTACGTTCTTTTCGCATCCTTTATGGGTACTATGAAGGGGGATCATTGGCTAGACTTTATACGCATTACATGCGATATAAGTATGTTTCTTTTGTTTTTCTTTTGTTTTTCTTTTCTTTTGCTGCCATGTATACGCTCTCTCCTCTGTTGGCCTGATGTTTATCACAGCCGTTTAATGCCTTTGTTTTTCTCCTTGAGGATATCGAAGCAGGACAGAGGGAGCTAACAAGTGTTGATCGACCAAGGCTCCTATTCCCGGAAGCATTTCTATGGCACGTATTCCATGAAATAGCGACTGGTTTGCTTTACTGTGCGCATGGCCATGCAGGGCCCCAGCGAAAGCCTGACTGGGAGGAAATCATACATAAGGACGTTAAGCCGGGAAATAGTAAGTATATGCCCATCTCCGTCATTGAGAAGCAAGGCCAATTTACCCTTTCCTACTCCTCTCTTTCTCAACACAGCTCCCAGCTAGGCTAATATATGGACCCCTTCAGTTTTGCTGGGCGCAGCGCCGCCGCCGGATAGTGAGGAGCTCTACCCAACCTGTTATCTCGGTGATTTCGGTACGTGAAAACCGCGATATCCTATCATGGTATGTGGCCAGGTCAGCTAACATTTGCATAGGACTAGCCTACACCATCCCCAACGATGATGTTCGGTCCTATAAGGAAACCTATCCCATGGAAGGGACAGTGGAATATTTACCTCCAGTAAAAATAGAAGCACCAATCTTTTATTCAAACAAAAAGGAAAAAGCTCTTCTAACATATATTTCTCATACAATAGGAAGCTGTCGACCGCTGCTCTTCCGGCATCATCGGCCCGAAGCTAGACATTTACTCTCTCACTCTCTCCATCCGCGAAGCCATCGAAAATGCCCTGAACATCTACACCGCGGACGAAATGAATACCCTCCGCAAACTACCCGGTGGGGAGAATTACCTACCCTATTCCCTCGACTTCATCAATCTGTGCCGCTCAGCGGGCTCCAGCAGAATTTGCAAACGCCCTGACATTTACTCCCTCTGGAAAACGACGGGGGAGCAGGCGCGGAAATGGAAGGGAAAGGTTATAGCGAATAGACGTCATGCGGCGGCAAAGAGGACCAAGTGCTATGATGGGATGGTGCTCGTCGATGAAGAGGTCAGATTGCGGTTTAAGAGAGACAGGGCGTTTCGAAGGGAGTTTTTGAGGGAGGCGTCCTGGAAACATGAGAATAGGGGTGTGGTGAAGTTTGCGAAGGAGATGGTTAGGAGGATGAAGGAGGAACAGAACAGCGATGATGAGGGAGGTGGGAGGGAGAAAGATGAGGACTACAGCTTATATACTCATGTGGATGAGGCTGCAAAGGGCGTGAGACGCCGCGTCTGAAGGGGCAGAGCCGTAGAGCTGAGCAAAAGAAATGAGTGGGAGAGTATATGTGAGATAGGGATATTGGGATTCTTTGTTGGTTGTGTTGCATTAGGGCGTCCGTATCGATGGATGTTTCAGATTGCTCTATAATAACCTCCTTTTCTTTTTCTCCCGCCTGCTCAATGTTAAACCCTATATTGGACTCTTTGGCGGGTCAAAGCTCTGGTCTCGCTTCTGATAATGAATCGTATATGACATGAGTACCTACCTAGGTACGTAGTCAGTTAGATATGTAGAATACTACCAACAAAGTTTAAAGATCAGAAAACGGCCGTTCCACCGCAGACAACTGTGTCATCATCATTCATGATCTCGGAATGCGGTTCTGGTAAAATTAAATATAGTACAATTAAAAATCAAAATTATTTTGTTCCCCTCATTTAAATATATATTTAGAACATAAAAAACAGAATACATTTCAAATATTAGTTAATAGTGTTGGGTGTACGGCGCCTTAGCGGTTGCCTTGAGCTAGTGTGTATGTGATATAGTATATATAGATAGCTAGCTCCTGCCTACCAATATAAGAGATTAATCATCTCACAGATTATAGTCTGATTAGCAAGATTTGAATGAAATTATACAATTTTTTATAAAAATATACTTCAAATTCATGTAGATGAGTTCATTGATGATTTAAGAATCATTTTCTAGAAGAATATAATAATACTATATATTAAGAGAATTTATTTTGATCTGTATTAGTAGAATAAACATTAACTTAAAAATAATAGTAGTATATAATCTTTTGAAGAATTAAAAGCTATTTTATTTCTTATTTTATCTTTTTTCAGATATAAGATCTACAGATCTTCTAATATCTTTATCTCATTCTCTTTTTTCTATTTAATACTTAGATTGTGAGACTCAATGAGTGAACTATTTTTAATATCTTTATCAGAGTGTAAGAGAATACTCAGATTATATTTAAAAGTCTCAGAATTCAATTCAGTGAAAGAAGAGAATGAGTCTAGTTTTAAAGAAGAAAAAGAATGTATACAATATAATTTAATAGAAGAAGATGATATTATAAAGTCTAGTGAAAATGAATATATTATTAATAGAGATAAATAGTTAGAATATAAAGCTTCTGAGATCACTGATAGCTCTGATAATATATTTTACTCTATAATATTTATAATATTTATTTTCAGTGTTAACAGTATAATTATAATAACTGCTGTAAATCTACTTATGTTTTATTAATAAATAATAATAACTATATATTAGAACTCTGATAGTAATGACAGTGAAATTTCAGTAAATAATATAAAATAAGAGATCTATAAATATTAAAAGAAGATACAGACTTTAATAAATATAAAAATCATCACTATATTTAATAAAATTAATTATTAAGTATAAAAGATTGATATCTTGACAGATGTGAAGATGATTAATAAAATTAATATTTTAATGAAAAATTAATAAATATTATCTGAAAAATTAACAGCTTTAGAGAATAAGTATTAATTAGTGTGTATAAAGACTCTATATTAATATATAATATAATCACTCTTAGAATCTGTTTAAATTACTATTAATACTCTAGAGTTAGATAATACAGCAGTTTTATAAGAGAAGATAAAGACAGAGTATATTATTTTATTAGTAAAGAAATATATAAATATTATTAAGAAGCTAATCATATTATATATTAAAAATAATAACTATTTTATTTATCAGAGAAGATTTTACTATCTTATTATATATTATAAAAAGCTTGTGAATAATTATAATAACTTCTATTATAATATATTTTTTAATAGCTTATGAGACTATCAAAAGATGTTTATTAAAATTAAACTAGATAACTTCTTTATCATGAGTCAAGACTCTATTTTAAATATTGATATAGATGATTTAATAAAGTAGTTAATAAATTATATAAATAAAATAAAAGATATAGAGTGTCTGAAGTTTTAATAAGTGAATACTGCTATCACTATATTAAATATAACTACACTTAATTCATTCACTTTCAAATGTGAGATCTGTAAATTATCTAGATATATAAAGAATATATACTGATAATTATACTCTGAGTTAGTGATAGATTATTGAAAAGAATTGAATAAGAATAAGATTATTACAGCAGTGAATAGTGAGAGCATTGATAACTATAGATAAAGAAATAAAAAGAAGAATAAGAATAAAAACTCTGAATAAAAGAAGAATGAAGATTCAGATCTTCTAAACTCTTAATTTAATATAAATACTACTATTATATTCTCTGTGTTAACTGAGATCATGTCTAAGTCTTAATATCTTGATACATGTGTGAGCTTTAATATAATAGATGAGAAGAATTCACTTAGTAGATGAAAGATATATAAAGATGATTTGAAGATTACTACAGTAGATAATAATAAAGAATAGATCAAGAAAATTGAAGAGATTATTCTAAAATTAAAAGATGATAATATTATTATCTATAAAATTCATTGAATTCTCAATCTCATAGTTAATCTACTGTTATTTATAAAGCTAGAAGATTAAAACTTTCAGTTTAAACTATTCTTCTCATTACTATTCTACTTTATTATAAGATTTTTCAATAATGTAATTCTTAATATTATTTATATTCTCAAGATTAATATCTATAGAATTGTTGAGTAGAAGTAAAAAGTCAATTTAAATTATAAAAGCATGACAGTTCATTATATCATGAAATTATATAAATATAGTAGCTTTTTAACTTTTATAATAATTGATAATTATTTAAATCAGAAGTTTATTAATTAATCTGATAATTAATCTGATAATCACTCAGTGATTAAAATACTTATAAAATAATATACTGATCTAGATTATATTTATATAAAAGCTATTATAGTACTAGTGAAGAATTCTCTATCTAATATATAAATTAGAGATTTTAAAATAAGCTTCTTTTATAATAGCTGTATTAAAACAGATATAATATAAAAGTTCTTACAGATCTTCATATTATAAGCTCTATATACAATGAAATGAATTCATATCAATCTTACAGATAATAAATGTATACTAGATAAGATAATAAATTACTCTATTAAATTATATTAAGAAATAAAGTATTACATACTTCTGATAGATGATATCATCTGCTATAGATGAATCTATTTTTTATATATAAAAAATTAAATCATTGAGTTTTATAAGTATTGAATTTAGTTTATATATAATCTTGACTTCACATTCTCTATATATATTAGAACTGATATTGATGATATTTTTCAATCTGTAAAAATAATAGTGATAATAATAAATTATAGCACTGTTTAAAAATCTATAATTTTTTATTCACTTTATTAAGATAATGTCTCTGAAAGAGATATTTACATAATTATAATATATATTAGAGTAGTTTTACTAGAAAAGAATATACTGAAGAAATTTTAAGTAGATATTTTAAAGACAGTAGTGATTATTATAAATAATATATCTATATCTACTACTCTATATAATGAGAAGCACTGACTATAGAAGAATGAAGAAATTATTTACAGTTCTTATATAATTTCTTTCTCTGTATTAATAAATATCTCTCTATAGATTATATATTTTTATAAACTTAGAGCAGAGATTTATACTTATCTTTATAGCTTTCAGAAGTCAGTAGATAAGTTATTTATCAAAGTGAAGTTCTATAAGTTTATTAAATTCTGTGATAGATCTATCTATTATCTCTGAAATCTTATAACTGATAAACTACTAATCACTAGTAATATTATTTTTTCTATGAGAGAGACAGTAATTCTGTGAAAGAAAGTTAATTCTACTACTAATATCTCTATTTCTATAACTACAGAGAGTTTATCTGATCTGATCACTTATTTAATAAATAATATTAAAGCTTCTGAGATTATGAATCTGAACACTGTATAAATTAGATCTGTAAAAGTATTTATAACTTATATTTTTATCTCTATTATAGATTCACTACTGAAAAACTATAAAAATACTATAGTCAGATCAGAGAGAGTTAATAAATATTAAAAGAAATTAATGAAATATAAAATCAAGAATTTAACTAGATAAAATACTTGAATACTCATTCTCTGCTCTGATATTTTATTGAATGAATCAGTGATATTTAGCTACTAAGTATTTATTAAAAAAGATCACTCTGAAGACTTTAATATAAATGAAGATAATATACTGTGTAAATCTTATTAAATAGTTTATAATAATTGATTTAAAAAGAGTTCTAGAGAGAAGATATATATACTCATTATCACTGATATAATAAATTGAATGATATTCACTATTATAATAATACAAGATTGAATACTCTGTCAGATTAATATTATAATAATATATCTATATAAATAACTGAGTAAAATAGTATATATAAGATAGTTTACTGAATTTGAAATAGATACTTCATGAATACTGATCTGTGCAGTTAAAAGATCTTTTTATAATTTAAACTCTACTATAAAGATCTGATATAACTATCTTACAGCTCTATTATAAAAGAATAATTTCATCTCTAGTTTTTATAACTCTACTCTCTGATGTTATAAAATATGAAGATATCTCTATATAATAATCTATATAGATGATCTATATATTATTGTGAAGAATTCATTGAATGCAGACTGACTAGTATATGTTTTAACTAGTAAATTGAAGATCAAGAATTTGAAGAAATCTGTGAAATATCTAGATATAAAAGTTAGTTATAAGAAAGAAAACATTAATCTAATACTTTAATACTATATTAATTAATTGATAGAGAACTTTCATCTAGAAGATATAATCACTGTCTATATATCTATAAATAAAAATTTATAAATTGATAATATCTCTGTTTCTGAGAAAGAAGAAGATTTTATAAAGTAATACTATTAATAAAATATTGAATATCTGTAATATTTTATAGTTAAATTATATTCAGATATTATATATGCAGTGTCTCTACTAATATAGAAGAATACAGTTTTCACTTCTAAAATATAAAAGACTCTGTTATATATTATATAATATTTGAAGAGAATAAAGAATTTAAATATATTCTATATAAAAGATGAAGAATCTACTAATAAGTTTCTGTATATCTTCTATCTCTTCAATGAATATATAAATTCTGATTAAACAGACTTATTAAATAATGAGTGAAAATCTATATCTAACTTTGTTTTTAAACTGATGAGTGCTTCTATTTTATAATATTCTATAAAACAGCTCTATATCTTCTTAAGCTTCAATGAAACAGAGTATATAGCTTTTAATAAAACTGTATAAAAGATGACTTGATTATAAAATATAATAATGAATTTAAAATTTATATTAAAGAATCTATTATCTATTAAAATAAATAATAAAAGTTTTATTAATTTTACTACTGTGATAGTGATCACAGCTTATAATAAATATATTAACACTTGTTTTCACTATTTATATATATAATTAAATGAAGAAGTTATTTCACTGAAATATATTTCTATAAAGAATATAACAGTGAATGAATTAATCAAATCTCTGAGTACAGTGATATTTAAGTAATTTTTTAATTTACTAGATTTTATAAGTGTAAATGATGAGAATGACTAGATCTCTGTATATAGTATATTTTGAAAGATTTCAAGAATAGAATAGAATAGCTAGATTAGATATCTTTTAATAGAGTGTATTATCACAGCTTGTATACAGTGTGAGAGGGGGTGTTGAGTGTACAGCACCTTAGTGATTGCTCTGAGCTAGTGTGCATGTGACATAGCATACATAGATAGCTAGCTCCTGCCTACCAATACAAGAGATTAACCATCCCACAAATAGCGGGTTCCTCATTGGTTACTAAGTAACTACTAACTCTAGGTGGGAGGTGGTTAGGGCTAAATAACTAAATACTGTACAATTTAAGGGGTAAAACCTAGGGCTAGGATTAAGGGGTTCAAATTAACTCCAGTACCTAGGACGACATCGAAAAAGTTGTCTGGCCGAGACTTGGAACCATCCATGGACCATCAATATTCCCTCTTGTATAAATATAGCTAACCAATCCTAACCGGTACGCGCAATGCTACCTAGGTATCTGCTTCGTGTTCCTTTCTCTTGATCTGGGTCAGAACATCCGACATGGAGCTTTGCTTAAACATCGTCACTATACCCCGAACATGTGGAGCCAAAGACTGAAAGACCGGGGCGAAAAAACAACAGCCATTAGCAAGTTCAACTAAACTGAAGGATACTGACAGCTTTAAACTCGAATAACCGATATGCTAACCGCGCCTTTGCGTCAGAATGACCATGGCAAAGCATCGCGAAAGTGTGTTTACGCTCATTTAGGCCTCCGGTATTGGATGGACCTAGACCAGATCTCTCTGCTAATAATGCGACACGAACACCTGTGGGTGATAAAATCTGCAGAAATATCATATTTCTCGAGCAACGTCATCTTGCCCATCTTCCTGGATCCTAAAAGCTGGCCCAGAATACATATAAAGTCCCGATGCCAGAAAAAAATAAAACAAGCTCACACTCAAGGCTTAAGACACCGAGGCCAATTAACTTCACTCTACGCTTATCTTCATTAGAAACTTTTCTAGTTACGCGCAATGAAGGTACCAGGTCTGACAGCGCTTTGTAACTTTCTCTGCATTTGTTTATCCATTTTCCCGCCAGCAAAAGCAGCCACCAGCCCAGCTCCTAATCACCGTCGTCGTCGTTGTGTCTTTGGCGATGAATGTTGGCCTAAAGATGCTGAATGGAAAGCTTTCAACGAGTCTATTTCCGGTCGCCTTATCCGGACCTTCCCATCAGCAAATGTTTGCCATGGCAAACAATACGATGCTGCGCTGTGCCAGACTGCCAAAGACCATTGGACAAATGGCTTGTGGCGGACGAATCAAACTGGAGGCTACACTTCGATGTTGTGGGAGATGGGCTTGGATGGTGAGTGTTCTATAGATACGGGCCAGAAGGCACCTTGTGATGCTGGGTTGGGTAAGCCTCCCTTTTCCCTAAATTTCTCGTCTGTCTATTATTAAACAGATGCTATTCCGAAAATGTTTTGCATGAAAAATGGGCAGCTGATATGTTCCGTTAACAGTTCCTCATTTCTCTGTTGGTGTCCAAGAGGTGAAGGATATCCAGGCTTCCATTAATTTGCGGATAAGAAGGATCTTTATTTGGTTGTGAAAAATACGGGGCATGATCAGTATGTGCTTTCACGCCCTCAATTCAAAATCAAAAACTAAAGGAAATCTAATTAACGTGTCCCTTTCTCCAGTCTTGGGAGGTCCAGCGGCAAGGGTGCTTTATCCATCTGGACGCATTACATGAAGGGAAGGCAGTGGCATAAGAAATTCGTGCCGAAAGGTGCCCCCGCTAATACCTCTGGAACCCCCGCCGTGACTTTGTACGCAGGTGAACAGTTGCAAGGTGGGTAACTGGCGATAGTTCAAAAATTTGCATGACAGAAATTTACTAACCAAAGCTCTTCTCGGGAACAGATGCGTATGCAGCCGCAGCGGAGAAAGGCCTCATTATCGTCATGGGCGATTCCAAAACTGTAGGAGCTGCTGGCGGGTATTTTCTCGGTGGCGGACACAGTCCTTTCGCACATTTTTACGGATTGGGTGCAGATAGTGAGTGGAGAAGAGCTTATACATATGTTTCAATGTCTAGATTGCTAATTTGGTCTTCTTAGATGTGCTCGAGGTCACTCTTGTCGATGCCAAAGGAGAATATATAACGATCAATCAGTATACTGACCCTGATTATTTCTATGCTCTTCGCGGCGGCGGGGGGAATTCCTGGGGTGTAAGTCGACGCTCAGCCTGAGATCCATCGCTGACAGCGTAAGCGAAACAGCTAGACTTATATGCCGCTCTTTATAGGTCATTGTATCGGTCACTATGAAAACATACCCGGATCATTCCCATATCCAGATCGGTCGAGTCCACCTCAACGCCACAAACAATGAAACTCTCCGTACAATTCTTGAACGCACGTTCTCAGCAATATCCCGCGTTACCGAGGCCGGCTACGTAGGTTACGCCGGACTAGGCAATGGCAAGAGTCCAACTGCATTCGACGGCCTTTTCATACAGCCAAACGCTACCAACGAAACCTTCTCTGAAGCATTCAGCCTGTTTGTCGACATGATGTCCTTACAAGATGTGGATGGACATGTTCTAAGCTTTGATTTTCCGTCGTGGGCTTCTTGGTGCCCTCACTTCCTAGGGGATCCAAATATGGGAACAAATACCATTAGCGGTTCCAGATTGCTCACGCCAGAGGTGTTGACGAATAAGTCTAAGGAGATTGTTGATCTTATTCTGAAAAATCAGGATTATGATCCGGGGTTTGGCTTCAGTATGCTTCTCCTCTTATCGATTGCTACTAATCTATACGAGTCCTATTTCACTTTTGGTAGCTAACAGCTTCTTTTTTTGTCATAGTTGGCCGAGTAAACCCGCAAGAGCGTGACAATACTGCAGTCCACGACATCTGGAAGGAGAGCGCAGCGTTGATGACATTCGGCGCGACCTGGAGCGACGATACGCCGCGCGATAAGGCACTAAAAATCAAAAAGGATCTCATCGAGCTCACCGAAGAGTTAGGAAACATTGTTGGCAAGGCTGGGGGTACTTATTTCAACCAGGCGAACCCGTAAGTTTATATATTCATGGTCTATATAAATGGGGCCGATTATGGGGCTTTCGGGGCGTTTCTAACAAATCGCATAACTATTTATAGATACGAGAGAGACTGGCAGAATGTGTTCTGGGGGCGGAAGTATGAGAAACTTCTAGCCATCAAGCAGCGAATTGACCCCTCGAATTTGTTTGTGTGCAATAGATGTGTTGGGTCGGATATTATTCTGGAGCCATGAAAGACGTCTATCTCTGCGAGAACTGTACTTTTAAGGCATGTAATATTAATTTCACCACCTAACTATGGAGAATATATTTTCAATAAACAGGTATATACTATACTATTCGGGTATGTCAGGAATTATTTCTCTCTTTTAATTACGTAGTTGACAGCTATGGAGTGAAATAATAAGGGGTATTGTATATATATTACCTTATATATATCAACACGTGACTAATATTAATTGACCTGCCGCCAACGCAAATCGATCAAACCTCCGCAATACGAACTCACCCACTCATATCCCACAGTTTTCAGGAAAACGTTACCTAACACTAAGGATCTATTACTGCTGGGGCTGGCCCATTTGTGCTGAATAAGGCTATATCGGATAAGAAAAAACGAACCCAAAATCAGATTTCCCGCCGTGCCAGGCAGAAGAAGAATATAACGAGAAGAAGAGAAGACGCAGGAAAAAATGGCAATTACCATCCTGCCACCCTCCATGCCGGAGGAAGCATTCAACTCTTCAGACGATGAATCAAGAGACTCGGAAGGCGACATTGAAATGTCCGGAGGCCATGCGCGGCCTGCAAAACGTCTCCGCCTCTCGAAGGGCGGAATTGTCACTCCAGGAGAAGTTGTGACGGATGATCCTCAATGGATGAGGTATGTTCTACATATATCCTTCTCTAATTCTACCTCTATCACTAGCATCCATTCTATAACCTCTTTCACTAACAACATCATTCCACTCCAACCCAGAGGCCACGGCACCTTCACCCGTCCCGCACACAACCCCCACCACACCACAACCACCAACCACCCCGCAACATCAAACACAATCATAGCCACCGTCGCCGGCACCGTTCTAAAAACCAACAAACTCCTCTCCGTCCAACCGCTTCGAGCCCGCTATACGCCTGAAATCGGCGACCTGGTCGTCGGCCGCATCGTCGAAGTGCAATCGCGGCGGTGGAAAGTCGACGTCGCAGCCCCCTTACTCGCCCAACTACCGCTATCCGCCATAAATCTTCCCGGCGGCATACTGCGCAAGCGCACGACGGCCGATGAGCTGCAGATCCGCTCGTTTTTCAACGAGGGCGATTTGCTGGTCGCGGAGGTGCAGGCGGTGCATCAGGATGGGGCTGCGTCGTTGCATACACGCTCGCTGAAGTATGGGAAGTTGCGGAATGGTGTGTTTTTGGCGGTGGGTGGGATGAGTGCGGCGGGTGGTGTGGTTAGGGGGAGTGGGGTTGTTAGATCACGGAGACAGGTGTGGACGCTCACTGGGTCACATGGGGCTGGGGAGATTGATGTTATTTTGGGGGTTAATGGGTATATTTGGATTGCGAAACATGTTGGGGATGGGGATGCGGGTGCTACTGCTGGTGGAGATGTGTCGATTACACGCATGGAGGAAATGGTCAGTAGTGCCATCTATTCAAGTCAGAATGATGAAATTGGGTTGGCGACTAGGAGGGAGATTGCGAGGCTGTGCGGGTGCATTCGGGTGCTTGTGGAGGGCGGGGTTAAGGTTGATGAGGAGACGGTTATGAAGGCGTATGATGCGAGTTTGGATATTGAATTGGAGGTAGGGGATGAAGAGGAAGATGGAGAGGGGAGGGAGGGAAGAGATTATCTAGGTGGTGAGAAGGCGAGGAGAGTTGTGAATGCGGCGTTGAGGCGGTAATAGACTTAATAATAGATGAAGTACTATTTCGACCAAAGCAAAAGAAACACACAAAAAGGTGACGCAAGCCGCCTCTATCCTGTATTACTCTGCCTGGTAGTTATCATATCATCCGCTTCAAAAACCTAAACAAACAACAGAAAGATAATAACTCTAATCTCATCACGAAAGAAAAGAAGTACAGAGTACACAATGGTGTATCAAAAAACCACAAAAATCTACTGCACCAACAGCTATTAGCTAGCTAGTTGACCCCGTAATCAATCAATCCTCATCTATTCTATCTAATAAATAACAAAGTTCTATAACTTAAACACAGGCACAACTCCAGCCCACTCCCCCCTCCCCCTTTCCTCCCAATACCCATCCTTCCCCGTCCTCATCTTCCAAACCGTCTCGTCTTCAGCAGAACCACCACCCTCTCCCTCAACCTTCACAAACCATCTAGGCCTCCAATATTCCCCCCTTTCCTCCATCGCCTTCCTCCGTTCCCTCTGCCTTTCCTCCAACTCCGCTTTGAGCTGCTCCGCGCGGTTTATATCACCCTCCTCCAGCGCCAGCTGGTCCGGCCGTAACCGACTATCCGTAGCAGGAATCTTCCCCTTTTCGATAGCAGTGGTTTCATTCAGCGAGACAGCGAAGGATGTATATCCATAATTCTTCGTGGGTGCATCGACAAGCGGCCCAGCGGCCCAGATGGTCTTGTTAGTCTCCATGCCGTGTTCCGTCAGTTGGAGGGAGGTAGTCCAGGTCCCCTGGAGGCCCAGGGGCAGTTCCTCGCCGTGCGTACCAAAGGCTTTAACGACAACTTCTTCACTGCGGCCGGAGAACATGCCGCCAGCTTTGAAGGTGGCAATTGTCTTTTGGCCTGTGGTTTCGTTCAGAACGCACATTTCGCCGACGGGCTCGACGTATTTTTCGCCTGCGATGATGTTGCGAAGAAAGCACGTAGCGGGGGACCAGCTGAAATGTTCGCCGTTGGAGTGCAAAGTCAACCGAGCTTTGCCGTCCGTAATTATCTCAGCTGACTTGCCCCAGAACTTCTGCGTGGGTTTGGGTGATTGGGCAAAGCTCCAGTCCTTGGAGTCGGCTTGGTAAGCTAGTTGGACGGGCCGGTGGGAGACCTTTTCGGCGATGAAGCGGAAGCCACGGTCTTCACGGATGAGTTCAAAGGTTTCGCCCAGCATGGGGTTGAAGGGTTTGCGGATGGCGCGTTCCTTGACTCTTGCGTTGGAGAGCGGTGAGATGGCAAATGCTGTGACGTAAATTAGACGCTCTAGGCCATCAGTGGCGCTGGCGGCATTGTCGAGAAGTTGAGAATATTCGAATTGCTCAGCTGCGCGCTGGAGGAGGGACATGGGTTCATTAGCGGAAACCGGCATGGAAATAGTCGACAGGTCTTTGCCCACGTTCTTGCGGAGAAAGCTTATCAGGCTTGGTGGCGGCATAGTCGGGGGTGGTATTTTGGTTCTCCGGGTGACTTTATTAAGGGGCAATGGGGCCAGCGATCTAGGCTTGGCTGGGAACAAAGATGAAGAATTATCTAGCCTGAACCCGTTGCTCGTGAAGGTGTCACCCTCGTCCACTTCGCTTCCAGAGAGGGACTCTTCATCTCCATCAGCCGTCACGGGAGTCTCACTCCTTTCATATTCATCGTCACTGTCTCGTTGGATGGTTAGTAGTGGCGAGGCATTTCCGTCTGTGGCATCGAAAAATTCCTGGGAGGCCTCGGACTCGAAGCTTGCGCGGGATTTGGTGTGGGGGCTTTTGGTTGCGATCTTCTGTTTTTTATCTAGCATGAGAGTAGAAAATTCCGAGACGACATAGTTAAGTTCTCGGAGGATTGTCATCAAATCGTCATGTACACTAAGTTCTGAAGCCTTTGTCACCTCGCTATGAGGTTTAGCATTTGAACTGACATTCGCATTCGACGGAGGAATAGTAATTTGTGGAGAAGTATTACGTTTTCCCGCTGGATTGGGGGTATTGTTAATATCCCTAGGTTTCAGTTTCCAAAAGGAGCGCTTCTCTCTGTTCTCCATCGTTTCATCGACGCTGCTCCCCGTCAGAGATGGCGTGGGTTTAGTAGATGGGCTTTGTGAGCGTTCCCGACGCTC
This sequence comes from [Emmonsia] crescens, assembly GCA_002572855.1. Lineage (NCBI taxonomy): Eukaryota > Fungi > Ascomycota > Eurotiomycetes > Onygenales > Ajellomycetaceae > Emergomyces > [Emmonsia] crescens. The sequence goes on from PDND01000040.1 coordinate 124,265, forward strand.
AATCGGGGCTCCCAGATATTTGGGATCTGTATCCTTTGCCAGACGACGCACCATATCTCTTGTGGTGGATACTTTCTCAACTAAAGCTTCCATCTCCGCCCATTGTCGAACATCAGTCACAACACTACTGGCAGATGGTCCCTGGAGGGGACGAGCTTTTGGCCGGGATTCTGTTGGGCTGCCATCTTGACTTTGAGAAGCTTTCTCTAATGCACGCTTCCACGCTAAAAAGTCAGCGTCATTGGAGGCGCGGAGATGCCAGATCTCCACTCCAGAATCAATAGATATTTCTCTAGTCTTTTGATTGGTCGCAATAGCCGCTAGGTTCAAAGGCACGGCACCGCGAAGGGCAGATGAATTACGATCGTGATAGTAGGACAAAGTAGACGAGCTAAAATCGAGGGAGAAAAAACGGCGCGCGAATCCCTGGTGACGCTTCCTCCTTCTCTTCTGCAGAATCCCGGTGTGTACAGTTAAGGGGAAGCTTTTTGAGGAATCCGAGCTTTGAGGAGGGATTTTGCTGCTGACCCAGCCACGACCATGTCGCAACGATTCTGTCGAATCTGACGCGGTTGGGTGTAGTCGGGGGCTCGGACGTGGTTGGAGATTCCCTATGACTGTCCCTGCAGCTTGCGAATGGTGAACCTGGTGGCCCGAGTGGGGAGGAGCATGGGACGGGTAGGTGAGAAGGACAAAAGTTGCTGTTTTGGAGATCTGCTTTGAAAAAGTATTGTCGAATACGAGCGCATAGTTTCCCCCTTCGTTCTGGATAACGTCATAGGTTCCCTGAGAGATTTTGTCCGCTTCGCATTTCCCTATCCATTGTATTGGCTTCAGACCTATACTTTTAAGCTTGTCTGTGACCGCAGATGAGGAAATGGCAGCCCTGGCGTTCTCCTTATTCGGTTCGTTGGACTCGTTGGCAAAAGGGTCAGTGGATCCAGAGCTGTTCTGGCTGCCCGCGACATTTCCGGACTGGCCGGGATGCTTGAAGATCCCAAAATTGAGCGACTTCTTATGGGGCTGAATGCTCCAGGAGATGGTATGTTCGGATTTGACGTTGATCCAGCGTACAAGATATGACTGTTGCAGACCTATCTGTTAGTTGCTGATTGCACTTCGGAATGAAGAAGGGGGTGGAGGTGGGTAGTCATGTGTACTTTACTATGAATTTCCAGCTCTTCCATTCCCGCCATGATGCCGGATAGTCGATGTTTCTGGTCTGTGTCGGGGCGCGCGAACGCGCCCTTAAAGTTGCAGAGATGTGGAAATGGGAAATCCTATGGTTATCTCACCATGACCAAGAGAATTTAATAGCGGGACACCAGGCAGACAAGTGGAGTAAAAGATATCAGCCACGCGCAATGTCTGCGCTGACACTATTATTAGCAATTAAAGCGCCGGTGTGGTCGAAGATAGGTAATATACGTTCAGCGCACAGCCCGACAGCAGCGAGAACAGGACGATACCATCAGCGAATTTAGGGGACTGCCAAGGTTGAATTGATTGATTGATTGATATATATATATATAAATGAATGGTGTTTGTTGTATGGAATCTTGGAAGGCTTCAACTCGAATCGATTCAATTTCAAGGTTGATGCCACCTGGGGCAGCTGGAGATCACATAATCAGGTGATCACATGATCGCCGGAATGGCTGAGTTGGTCGGCGCTAGTCCTAATCTAGGCAATTAATATGATTTACCCCTGTGTGTTTTACGCCGTTTTCATTGGTTGGATCAGGGGGGAATCATGTGATCCAGGGGCCTCAGGCTTAGGTAACATGTAGACAACCTCCATGGATGTTGGATGTATCTTGAATGTACGGAGTATCTTGGATGGATCTTGGATGGATCTTGGATGGATCTTGGATGTATCTTGGATGTGTCTTGGATGTGTGTGGCTCGAGAAGAGAGGATATCTGAACACACACACTATAATTTGATGGCTTCCGCAGGCTACTGGGAAAGCCCGGAGCATGACGGCTCAGGGGTTGATAATGAATTCAATCCCAACGGTACATAGTTACGATCTTCTGGAAATTCTTCGAAGGGAGCACCAACTTAGCTATTATTACAGACCAGATGCGTGATGTCGCATCATCATCCCTCTCTCTTACTGCTCCTGCAAAAAGGAGAATTCCCAAGATTTCTATCTCGGAGCAAGCAGCGGAATGTATCCTACACACGCCCTTCTAATACTGGAAACTTTTCGCAGCAATCAATCCATGGATCCTGTCAAGTATTAATTGGTTAACTCATACCAGGAAGAGACATCCATGGATGCATTCTGAGTACTTACAAACAGATCATATATTGATACAGTTACGGTTCATTCCTACCTGGGCAACGCATGTGGTTCGACGCAGCCATAGATCCATGGATATGATGATATTAAAAGCCGGATACCTTTTAGATACCGAGTGCCTCCATATGCACATGCACTCTACCGGCGGTAGGTTTCGCCATCCCATATGTCCTCTGGAGATCAATCTAATGATAAACAACTACCCCCTTCAATACGAGCCTCTTCAGTAGATCAGCCAGCTCTAATAAGTAATAGATGGCATAACTCAGAAGCACATCCAACACATCTGTGTTAAAACAGCAACAAAGAAACAGAAGAAACAGAAGAAGTAGAGAAACAGAGAAAAAATAACACACAAAAATATATAGAATCTCAGAAACTCCAATCAGGCCTCTCCAATTCGAAATCCTTTACAATCGCACCATCCCCCATCCTCTGCTCCCCAACAGCCTGAAACCCGCATTTCAACAACACCTTAAGGCTCCCCAGATTATTCTCATTGCATAGCGCATAAATCTTGTCGTGCTGGCCAGTTTTTCCTCTCCTCGGTAAGCTCCACCATGCCTTGGTCATCGCCGAGGTCGCCTCTGTCGCGTATCCCTTACCCCACTCATCCGGGTGAATGATATACCCCAGAGTTGGCGCTGGTACCAACTCGTTTATACCCACAGTTCCAATAATGCGTCCAGCGTGGTCATCAGCGAGCAGGATGACGAATTGGTAGCTGAGTCCTGCAGCGCAGGGTGGGGCGGTGAATACCTTTCGGGCCATCCATTGTCTCGTGGCGGAGATATCTGCGTCGGGTATAAATGGCCACCTGGCGGGGGACGTCAGCCAAAACATTAATAAACAAGCGGTAGATATTTTCGCTGGATCAAGGGAAACGGAAACGGAGACGTTTTAGAAAGAGAAGAAGAAGAAATAAAATCAAAAAAAGGCTGCAGGTCAAGCCGCATCTCACAGCATCCTCGCAGTTTCCTCTCTCGAGCGTATAGCGAACAGACCCTCCGCATCTGAGTCACGGATCGTGCGGAGTATCAAGCGCGGGGAAGCGATGATTGTTGGAGCGGATTCAGGCGGAGTCGGGAGGACGATGTCAAAGTCAAACTGAGGGTCTACTCTTGCAGATTCCGTCGCAGCCCCGCCTGTTCCATGATCATTGCAGCAATCATCCGGCATTATTACAAATTATTTAGTAAATTTCGAAACTTTCTTAATACATAATATCAATATGCTATCGCAGCCAGATAGAGCTGCCGAAGCTTTATTTATTGGTAGGTTAAATCGAGCTTTTTTTAAGTGTGCTCTGCGTATCCAAACCCGGGTGTTCAGCTCGGCATAAAAATAGTGCGACCATAAAAAATATTTTGACCGTCTTGGCGGATGCACGACAGTAAGACATACCTACATACATATCCTTCGCGTGGGAATTGGACATTATTATTACTTATGTTATGAACCAGTATATTGTTTAGCATGGACGGACTCCGCAGACCCTTGTTCGGAGGAGAAATGTGCCCCTACGAAGCTTATTAAATAACTAGTACCTATAAAATCCAGCTATATAACCATCTCGAGTCCTTCGAACACCAAGTTGGAACAATGTCCTCAACAACCTCGAATAAAACCGGCCTGGAATGCCAATACTAACCATGGCCAAACTTGAACCGGTTGTTAAATAAAATTATTATCATTATCCACATTTATTTGTTTTCTTGGTCACGCTGAGACTCTCGGCGTCTCTATTCCAAATGCACGTCGACACCCGACGTTAAAACAGATAACTGCCTAGGTACTGTACCTAGGTAAAATATATAATATCGCAATATTGTAATAAGCAAGTGATCGCCTATCCTTAACGAAACGCACCAGGCCAGGAGAAACAGGAGATTGCCGTGCAAGCATCCCCCCCGTATTTCCTGACGGAGGATGAGCCTAAATGCGACTAGGTGTAAGAGGGTAACAATAATATGTGCATGTTGCTGGCCGCTATCTCCATGGGTTGATCCGTCAGTCCTATTGATTCTTGATTATTCGGATTCCGCCTCCCCCTACGCCGAAGCGATGTCCATTGACTCCTCTACTCTGTATACCCGGACGCTGTTCCTCTTCGGTCGTCACCAGCCGATCGACGCAAACGAAAACCGTCTTAAACATATGTATTTAACCCGATAGTCACTCTGCTGAAGCACGAATCAAATTCCCATTGGACCTCAACAGTTGAGCTGTGCTACCCCGGTTTTTGGCACACTTAACTATGCCTACTATCCTCAGCCTGGCTAGTATTTCGCAAGCAAATCAATAACCGTCGCAGTGGTGGAACCCGTGGATGTTGCCCCAAGGCTCGAAAGCTCTTCATAAATGTTCCTAACCGGCGCTAACAGTATATTTAGCCTCAGCTTTCAACTTTCATCAAGGGACCCGCCTTTCTGCTCCCAGTCCGCGCTAAAATAACCAAACCACGCCAGGCCGGGCAGGGCCATTCCTAATTTGATATGCATCCCCGAGTTCCACCAAGCAAACCGCGAGAAAAGAAAAAAAAACGGAATTCATGGACGACAAACGTTTAAAGGTATCCAATGATACTTTCGCTCTCTACCCCATTGCAGATCACGACGGTGAGTGTTGGGTTACAGCCAACCCGGCTTGTTTGTGCAAGTTACGGAGTACAAGGAAGATTTTCCTGCTTCTGCGGGGGTAGAGAGAGGAGGCAAGCAATAACTGCGTACGCCGAAACAGCCAAAACAACGATCAGCCATGCATTCTTATTTTGGTGTATCGGACCTCTCCCGCGGGGCTCATGGAGAGATGCTTATTAGAAGTTAGCACGGCGTCTAATCTAAAGCGGAGAAATATGGAGGAGTGGAGTTTGTGTTTTAGAAACAACTTCCCTGGCCTTGATATAGTTAACTACTTATTAGCAGTTCAAGCCAGCGAAAGGGCTAATGCAAATAGCCAGTTAAACGAACAGTGGGGTAACTAACTAACCAGGGAGAAGTGAGTGAGTTGAATATCTTAAACAAGCTACTCTGTACTTTATATGGAATCTGCCCTGTCCCTGAATATAAAAAAGAACCAGGTTGGCTTTTACTTGGTCGCACGAACAACTAATCATAATAATAGGAAATGAGGCAAGCTTTTTGACAAGCCCCTCCCGCTCTTCTTCTTTCTTTTCTTTTCTTTTCTTTTAACCCTTTTGAATCCGTGTGGCCTTTAAGAGCTGTTCCGGGGAGGAGAGAAGCGGAAAAGATATCGAGATATTCAAACGGGGTTTTTTTGGGGGTTTCTTTTTTCGGTTTCTGGTCGCTCTCCCTCTTTTACGTATTATTCAAATACATACATACTTTTTTAATTCTTTTTTCTTATTCTGTCACTTGGTTCGTCATTCACGCTCGCCTACTCCCTGGGGTTGTAAGGTGAGAGCAGCGAGACAACAACATCAACAACAGCAGTTTTCCTCCTCCAACCCAGCAACACAATGGCAGCCGAAAATTCAGTAATGGCTGAAACGCCGACTGAGAAAGCTGAAGAGGAACAGAAAATATCATCAACTGAGAAAATAAAGAAATCACCGGCGTTCTATATGTCTGTTTTCTGGCTTTGCCTCATATCGGTGATCACAGCGTTGGATTCCGTGATCATCACAGCTATCATACCGCCGATTGCTAGAGACCTCCCTGGCACCACAGTGCAGCTTTTCTGGTGCGGAACGGGGTTTTTGTTGGCACAGACGGTCAGTGGTATCTGATTTAAACATGCTTTGACCTTCCGTAAATACATAGAAAGGAAGGGCTTTTTACTATTTGGCAGAGCTAACACGAACACAATAGGTCACCATCCCGCTATATGGCAGCTTCAGCGACATCTTCGGGCGGAAATCGGCTTTAAACATCGCGCTTGTCATCTTTATGTTTGGCAGTATCCTTTGCGCAACAGCTCAGCACATGCAATGGCTCGTTGCTGCGCGAGCAGTCAAGGGCCTCGGTGCTGGTGGTAACCTCAGTCTGGTCTCAGTGATTATTAGCGACATAACCACGCTTAAGGAACGAGGCTCGTACATGTCTCTGATATCTTTAGCATGGGCTGTTGGCACGATAGCCGGAGTAAGCTAGGATCCCAATTAAAATTTGTTTATAAGTCATGGCGAATGCAACACAACACTCCTGGTCTCTGGCTAAAAAGTATATAATAGGTCCCCATCGGCGGCGCTATCGGAGAACACACAACCTGGCGATGGGCGTTTTGGATCAACGTGCCCATTTGCGTTGTTTCAATCATCGGCCTCACCATGTCACTCAGGTTCAAGTCCACAAAAACTACCCTGAGGGCTAAAATTGCCCGCATTGACTTCGCTGGCATTTTCGTCTTCCTCGGTTCAACAACCTCGTTTCTCCTTGGCTTGACGACCGGCGGCACACTCTACCCCTGGGGCTCCGCCAGAGTACTTGTACCGCTGATTCTGGGTATGGTCGGATGGTGTCTGTTTATCTATATCGAGCTCAAATATGCCCGCGAGCCCATGATTCCGCTTCGGGTGTTCCATGACCGCACGGCGGCAACGGGAGGCTATTCTAGCGTCTTCTTCCATGGTCTTATACTATGGTGCTTGTCCTATTATATTATTATCTTTGTAAGTTCACTACACACGGAGTTGTCTCTCTGAGCCGTTTGATGGATCTTGAGCAGAGAGGCCTATATATATAGGATATGGAACTGACGCTTGACAGTTCCTCGGAGTCACCCAACACAGACTCCTCCACGCAGCCGTGGAAACGCTACCAGGATCGTAAGTTTTTTTTTCATCGTGACTTGACAATCCCAGTCCCTGTTCCTTCAAATATAAAAATATAAGAGAAATAAGAGACAGAAAGGAACAACTAACCCGCGACCCTCACAATACAGCGCCTTGGTTGCCCCCTTCTCCATAATCGCTGGCGTAATCATGGCCAAAACCCTCCATTTCCAGAAGATAATCTGGGCTGGCTGGGTACTCATGACCATCGGCACGGGCCTCAACGCCTTACTCAAACCCCACTCGAGCGGCGGCATCCTCTACGGCATACGGATAATCATGCCCATGGGTGCCGGCCTCCTATTCACCACGTCGGTCGTAGCCGTCCAGTCCGTACAGAAGGGTGAGGACGTCGGCATCGCCACCTCCGTGCAAGTCTTTTCACGCAGCCTCGGCCAGACCTTCGGTGTTGCGTTGGGTGCTGTGATTTTCCAAAACGAGTTTGACAGGCGTACGAGCCAAGCTATTGCAGCGGGTGGGCTCCTTGGGAGTAATCCTGAAATGTGGATACATGGGTCCCAGGCGGACGCGGCTTTTGAACTCATAAAGTCGTTCCCAGAGAGCGTGCAGGAGATTTATCGATATGTCTATGCGGATTCGTTGAGGACGATTTGGTATGTGCTTACGGGGATTTCAGGGTTTGCGTTCCTTGTTAGTTTGGCGATGAGGGATGAGAGTTTGAATAAGGAGGCGAAGGGGAGGCATCAGTTTGATCATGAGAGGGGCAGGGGCGGTGATGTTGAGCAGGTGAAGGAAGATAATGAGAATGAGAAGGATAGTAGTGCTTCGAGCTCTGCGTGTCAAGATTAAAATAAATGGAGGGAGAGGGTGGAGAGGGCGGACAAGGAGGAAAAATTGACGGATCCTTTCCTTCCGGCTTCTGTTCAATATGTGTATATATGAAACGTCTTCATGCTGGGTCTCGGGATTTCTCAATTTTGCGCAACTTTTTTCATGATATTCAATTTCACCGGAGCGTGATGCTCGTTAGGTAGTCAAGCGCATGTTATTTTTCCTTCGTAACATACTAATAAGATCGTAAGCTTTAGAGAACTTACATGACATGGTTTTTGACTTCTTGTGCGCTAGTATCTTATCGATATAGTATCCGTGCTGCATCATTCAACTATGAAATTTTGTGGTTGGAACGTAAATGGTATATTCCAAAGCGATCACCTCCTCTGATGCCAATCTAGGCCTACTCCTTATAAGGGGGTTTCAGCAGATTTCTTACCAAAGCAATTTTCCTCAACTCCTACCGAAGACGATAAAACACACAGCCATCTCATTCCATATCATGGCATTCTATGCTATTGTTAACATGACAAGAGAGAAAAATCAAAACAAAAATAAATAAAAATCCCCAGCTAAATCCATAAACTTTCAGCAAAAAAATAATATAAAAAATATAAAAATCCAGCAATAATACACGTATGTATGTATGGATGTATGGATGTACCTATCGCTTCAAACCTACTTATCTACCCATCCATCCATCCATTCCATTCCATTCCACAGAAAAGGAAGAACAACAAGAAAACAAGAGAAGAAAAAGAGCTCCCTCACAAAATCACCGATATCCACCGCCACCCCCGCTACCCCGGCTCTTAGCCCGCGCCTGCAAATTCGCAAAGAGTAGCTTAAATCCATTGCACAGTGCCATCATATCCGGATACGGGTTACGCTGCAACTCGTACCCTTGCGGGATAACCTTAACAGCCCAGCTGTTCAGCTGTGCATTTTCGCCCGCCTTGAAGCACAGGTGGAAATAACCCGGGTGCTTGTGGTCGATGCAGAAGGCGTAGGCGGAGCGGCGAGGGTTGGCTTTTGTGTAAGTTGTTAACCAGCCTTCTGTTTTTGTGGGAGATATAAAATATTAGTTTCTTTTCTTTTCTTTCTTTTCTGATTTTTAACGTTTCTACGAAAAAGGTGAGTTTAGGGGGGTTAAAGTTTAAGAAGACGTACCAGTATCGGCCTTGTTCCCCTCCTGGAACTTCTCATGGTTCATCATATCATCCACCTTCTTCGCCATGGCCTTGATATGGTTGACGATAAGCTCGTCGAGATCACTATACGAGTACCTGCCGCCAACTTTCAAAATCTTACCCACGGAGAACTCATTCTCCTTGTCTAGCTCAAGGATGTCAAGGTGCTGGTAGATACCATCGGAGACCTTCCAGGTGGCGGCGAGATGATCGATGCCATTCGATGATGGTCTAATAACGACATCTCCACGGCTCTGGGAGGCAAGGAACTCCTCAGCCTGCGCAGCGTTGAAAGGGTGGAAAAGCGGATGTTTGATAACACGCATCGTCCGGCCGCTCGTCTCCGTCTTTTCGCGCAGCGTCTCCCGATCTGCGTCTTCTTGTCGCTCATCCCATTCGCCGCGGAGGTGATCGAGCTGTCGTCGATAGGGCTTGTTGACCTGACTCTCTCGAAGGGAGACGTTGGCCTGGAGGAGTTTGCGGTTGAGGTAGAGAATCTTGCCCTGGACCGTTTGATGGGGCGCAAACAAGCTTCGGACAGGGATGTCGTAGCGGTCGGTGATTTCGACTTCACCGGCGATTGCGTCGATTCCGCAGTCCAGCTTACCGTCGATATGATCGTCTGTAACGCGTTTGATGGAAATCGGCACGACCATCCCTTCTGCCAGCGACTCGGGCGTCTCTCCGGTCAACATGGTGAAGATTACATCCGTGCTAAGGAAGACGAACTGTTTCCGCAACTCTTCATACGGCTGTTGTAACTCCGCACGAATTGTTTCGAGGGTAGCCCGCTTCCGTTGGTTGAGGTTCTTCTCGAGCTGTTCAGCATACTCCTCGAGAATAAGATCATTGACCCTATCCTGCGCATCTTCCTTGATAAGTTTGCGAATAATGGCGCCTTGCCCATTCTCGTCTGTTTCGGCCTTGATATCTTCCTCGTCGAGCTCCAGGGCATCAGCAGCCATTTTCCGGCCAATATCATAGTCTTCAGGGTGAACACGTGTATTATCAAGGTAGTCCGCGTCGGGATCAGTACTGTCATAATCAATATAGAGGAAGCTGGCACAGTTATTCCAAACTTTGACACCCATCGCCGGGTATTGAGCATTGACACCTAGAAGCTCCATCCTATTGTTGACAATGCCTCCGTTCATGTTAATAATCTTAAGAAGCTGAGCAGCTTTCCGAGGGCCAAGTCCGCAGACATAAGGAAGTAAGTTCGCTGTTGCAATATCGGTGACGGCCTCGTTTATGTCAACGCCGCAAAGGTTAACCATGTCCACGAGAGCTGTTTCAAGCTGTTTCAGGATTTTGTCCTCAGGAACAAGTTGCTGGCCGGGCTTGAACTGAATCGATACAATATCCCTGCCCAAGGACGCATACTCCTTCATCGGGTTCTGTAGGTACTTGGCCAGTGCGACACAGTAGTGAGTCAGAGTAGCGAAGCCAGGATGTTCCATTTTAGCTCGGTCGCTGGTCTGGTAGAGTCGCGCAACTTCATCATTCACGATAACCACTTCCAGGTGATCACTAACTTCTTCGTCGTATTCGTTGGTATAAGTAGCGCCGCGTAGGTCTTTCGCAGAGACAAGATCTGCCAGTTGTTTGTAAAGCTTTCTGGTTTCGGGCGAGAACCCGGACACACCAATAACATCAGGTTTGCGCCGATCGACGAGTTCAACAAAGGCAGCGACGTCTTTGCCATCAGCGATCATGCGGCCCGAGTCACCAAGGGAGAGGTCCATAAATTTTCCATTCTCCAGCACCCTACCATCTTCTTCAACCCACGCCCAGTAGACGGGATCTTTCCCGACGATACCATTTCCATTAGATAGAGCAAGTACTCTGGGAATAGTCCCCAGAATCATCCCCTTCGGTTTATAAGGAGCCTGATCAAGTCGTAACGAGAATGCTTCTCTGCACTCCTTCGCGACATGGTTCTCGCATTCTGTCCTAATATTTTCCTTAACGCCCCGGCTCATAATCCTCTCTAGCTTCCCAAGGGCCATATCAACGACCTCTCTCCGCTCTCTATTCCACGCATCAGCAAGCTCGCTCAAGTTATCCGATTCAATCTGCGAATAAAGGTTTTTCTTGAAATTGTCAAAATTCTGGAACCGGACTTTAACCTCCACTAAGCCCTCTTCCTCTGCCTTGAGCATCCGAAGGAAAAGTTCCGGGCGGCGCGCAATGTCGCTTAGCTGTTGGTTTCGAAGGTACTTGAATTCGTAATACGGATGTTGTTCGTCGATCTTTTTCAGTCCCTTCTCCGTTCTGAAGCATTCGATAACCCCATTCATGTAAAAAGCCTGTCTCATGACCTTGCGCATCTTGGGACTCATCGTAAGTTCTTCTGCAAACATTGCTTTAGCAGCCTTCAAAGCATGGCCACCATTCGTAAAGTTGTCGTCAAGAAGATTATCCGCCATAACATCCGGTTGTTCTGCAGGGTCTTCGGTATATTGCCGCTTCCCTTCTTTCAGCGCATTTTGCGCAAAAGCATCAGCTGTGATACCAAACGCACGAACCAACCCATATGCCCGGCTATTTCTGACGCGCTCGGAGAAAGTCCTCGTGGTAGCTTTACGCCGCTGTTTAAAAAGCCCATCGTCGCCAGCTCCATTAACCATTGCAATATCCTTCAGCTGGCTAGGGTACTGGAAGTAAAGGTACTCCTGCACATCCTGCAGCTCCTCCATAGTCACAGCCAGCGGCAACATCGATTCAAAGATGTCATCTTTTACGTTGCCAATCGCCTGGAGGTTATCGTAGGTCTTTTGCAGCGTGTTACGCTTATCGATAAGAGACCGGAACTTCAAATCATATTCAAAGATATCCCACAAATCTATCATATTCAACAGCTTCTCGGCCTTGACGACATACTCTGGGCCATCCGGATTGGAGGGATCGGGCGAGACGGGAACTTTAGCAGCGTGTATAAGATAATCTTTGCGATGCTGAAATATAAACGGGACCTCCCAATCATCGGTAATCATGAACTCGAGAACTTTAGCAATAGATCGCTGGAACGGTTCGCGCAGGTCAAGATCAAGGCGTTTCTTTAGTAACATGAGGTTCGATATCCAAACCGCCTCTTCCTTGAACTGGTCGTCAGTCAATACGACATGCTTGTATTGTTTTCTCGCGATCTGGCATCGTTCGGGCTCATCGGTGAAACGAATGACATTATCTTCCTCGGTCAACATCTTCTCCGCTAGTTGTGACGGTTCGAAAACATCCTTCAGGTCAAGATGCTTTTCTTCATCTTCGTCCATCTCTTCTTCTTGGTCTTCCGTCTCAAGCGCAAATAGATAGTCATTCCCGTCACCAAAAGCCATCCGCATGTCTTCCAGCGCTGTCTCATCAAGGCCTGTGGCATCCGTCACGCCAAGTCCCGACAAGCCCTTTCTCATGGGGCGGGCAATCTCCTCGTCTTCTTGTAATTGTTCGCGATCCTCGTCTGAGAAAACATCCTCCTCGATGAAGTTGTCCATATCATCCTCCATTCCCCTTCGTTCATGGCGCCCGATCCTGCTATAGTGATCAACCTCCTCTTCCTCGTCGGAGTTGAACATGTCATCGATGCCGCGCGAGACATGGCGATCTCTGTCAGATTTATGGCCGCGTTTCAGACGTTTGAACTTGGATTGCTGAGAGATGAAGATAATATTTTTAGTTCTGGTATTTATTTATACAGTACTATGGATGTAGTTTAGAAACATACCTCAGTGGGTAGAGCGCGCTGTAGCTCCGGGTTATTTTCTCCGATCAGGTAGATATCTTCTTCGTCAAGGTCCTCGTCTTCACGCTCGCGTTCTACCTGACGACGCCTTTTCCGTTCGCGACGACGTTCTTCCCGCTCCTCAATTTCCTCATCTTCGTCGACAATGAATCCTTCGCGGACCTACACAGGTAATAAAATAGGACAGGCTCCTTAGTTCGCGAGTTTCTTTGTAGAGTAGAAGGGGGATCTGGGTGGCGGGGATTAGCTTACTGCGCGTTCAGCTTCCTCATCCTCGTCTTCCTCGTCTTCTTCGCTTGAGTCCTCGAATCGTCCGTTTACACGCACGCGTTCCTTGGGGGCGTCGACTGCTGCCTCGTCATAGGATTCATCATCCTCCTCGTCGTCGAGCAGGGCCTCGTTTTCAAGGAGGTCTCGAGAAGTCATATCTGCTGTTTGTTGGGCGGCACTGACTCTGGGGGCTAAGCCAGTCAGCTGCTCGAATACGGGCTTGAGAGGTACAGACAAAAGGAAGAGGAGGAATGGGGTGGCGCTGGGAAAGATTGCAACAGGAACCTTAGAAGAAGCTCCAAGAGGAATGGCGACGGTCAAAAAAAAGAAAGCTGGGCCAACCGTGGCTGGTGAATATATGTGGCTGGTGACTGTGGCTGGTGAATGTAGTCCATAATAGGATTAGCGTGTAATTTCTTTGGTGGAAAGATCTCAGCAAACTTACAAACTTGAAGTTATGTACTGTACATACATACTGCTTATAAGAGAAAGATAAAAATGGGTTATTTCTTCCCATTCAACAGCAGTCTTCTAATCACATTGCATCTGATTTGATATGATGATGCTAATCAAGAATTGTCCTAGGAACGAAACCAAACTAAGTCTATATAGATATTGTGTGAGCGAAAATGCATTCATGGGGACCTAGGTGCAGACTACCGTACAATACCTTGGTGGGACAGCTACATAGTGCGATCAAAATAAAGATAAAGATACCAGCGACATATCATGGATCCAAAGCCGAGGGGTATGGGAATGTTATTGGCCAGAGTTGTATATCGCTTCTAAAGGGTGAGAGCCCTGAAGCATCTGCAACCATGAGGTCGCATTCCATTCCCTAACTATTGGCAATATTGACCTATTTATAAGTTATGTGGAAAAATCGCCGAACGCATTATTTAGCGCTATTTAACGCTCAGATCAAATAAATACACGCCCAGTCTCTCATCTCAGACTCTCACTCACTCACTCACTCACTCACTCATTCATCATTCTCCAAAAGTTAACAGAGTTAACAGACCTATGGCCCCCAAGTTGCCAAGTCAAATCCAGTCAACTGGTGATGTAGTTAGTGGTTTATGGAAGAAAAGAAGAAACGCCAACTTGTCTCATGCATTGGAAGACCCAGAAGACCCCCTTGCCACTTGAGACTACCTAATATAAGAGCCTAATAGTAAAGGGGCCAGCCAGCTCACGCCATGATTTGCCATCCCATCTTTGCATTCATAACCAACGCAGCATTCCGGCAAGGATAATTCGACAAAGCCAGCTAGCTGCCAACACCTAAACCCAGGGGCCAGCACTGACCCATTAATCCCCTGCCAGATGCAAAATAGAAGCAGCGAAAGAACAAGAGGGAGGACAGAGGTAATTAACGGCATCATCCCAATGGGATGCCACAAATCAGAAGGGGGTGGTGGGTTAATTCCTGGCACAGCATTCCACGCCACTGGCCAAACAGATCGTGGGCTACTCGGGCGTCCCTGGGCGTGGATTGGCCATGCTTTGGGGTCATTCAGTCCTATTTTCCGCTAGACTGCCGGATCTAGGAGGAGGGGGGAATTTGAAATTTGGGGGCTATCAACCTTGCCCGTGCAGCTGAGAGGGATTATTGGCTGGTGGATGTGCTTCCTTCTACAGGTACAGCCAGAAGTTGACATACAGAGCTAGATACAGATACAGAAGAAAAGAATCATGGATGAATGAATGACGGCCATGGTTATTATCGCAAGTGGAAGATGGAATAATATATAAATATCTACATGGACCGGGCTAAATATTCCATTCCATCTACTAGTTTCCTCTCGGTTTCTCCAAAATTCCAAACGTAGCCAAAACCTCCCCTCCTCTACGCAGTACAAGAAACTAAAACCCCTAGTCTGGAACATCCCTGGGTACCTAGATACTGTACATATATATATACAGGGCAAAACGGTCGTGTCAGAACCCCCGGGAACAGGTCAGTAGAAAATATTTAATTCAAAACCCAAATAGCCGCCTCTTCCATCTTGCGGCAAAGGAACGGGGTATCGCCATCTTTGTAAACACAGCTCCTGAAAGCCGAGAGGGAATTGCCTTGATATTAATTATTCTACTCATGTTTTTGGCTGCATATTGAGGTTGGTTTTGTGGTGCCCAACTGCGGCCTTTCTGTTAATAAATACTGACTTATCGCGATAATCATTCCAGCCTGCCCGGCCCCCTCCAAACTATTTAACTAAATATCATCAAACCCAACCAGCAAACTTGGGCTCTGAACAACCCAACCAACTCCTCTCTCTCAACAATAAATAACAAAACCCATATATATATATATATATATATATATATTACACCACAGCCAGAGTGCAACTCCCACTCTTCTATCCGAATACCATCCATTCATTCACTCCCGGCGTATCGTCACCACTCGTTTCCACACCAAGTCCTTGCGTCCTACCCCCCCGTCATTTGCGCCTGGCTGACAGCAGGTCGAGGTCTGCCAACTCGTTCCGTCATCCAGGAAAAAATCAAATAAATACCTCCGGACACCCAGACAATGGGTGACTCCTTCAAGGCGCGGACGCTGAAGCGAAAAAATGTGAAGGGGCTAGCTCTCAATTCCGCGGGGCCAAAGGCTGGCTCGAACCCTTCAGATGGCGATTCTCAGATACCAGGCGCCATCGGAAATTCAGACAGCAACCGGACAGACACGCTGGAGATCGGACTGGAGTTTAAGCTCGACTTGAGGAGTGAGGACCTGGTGGTGCTGAAGGAGCTGGGGGCGGGCAATGGGGGAACGGTCAGCAAGGTGATGCATGCGTCGACGAAGGTTATCATGGCTAGGAAGGTTTGTTTGATACTTTTTTTCTTCCATGGTCTTCATATATAACTTTGGGCATATCTTGTGAAACAACAATTATCTAACAGCATTGCCATGGTTGTTTGTCGAACTAGATTATCCGGGTAGACGCCAAAGAGAATGTGAGAAAGCAGATTGTAAGGGAGCTACAGGTCGGCCATGATTGCAATTCGCCATACATTGTGACGTTCTACGGCGCTTTTCAAAACGAAGCCAGGGATATAGTACTTTGTATGGAGTATATGGATTGCGGGTACGTGTTTGTGTTTGTGTGTTTTGTTGATGACAATTTAAACTGGAAGAAATATAAACTAAAACTGATTTCTTCCTGCAGTTCCCTTGACCGTATCTCGAAAGACTTTGGCCCCGTCCGCGTCGATGTCCTGGGCAAAATCGCAGAATCCATCCTCGGAGGACTGGTATACCTATACGAAACCCACCGTATCATGCACAGAGACATCAAACCCTCCAACGTCCTAGTAAATTCAAGAGGAAATATAAAACTATGTGATTTTGGCGTGGCCACCGAAACGGTCAACTCGATAGCAGACACTTTCGTCGGCACATCGACATACATGGCTCCTGAGCGTATCCAGGGCGGAGCATATTCCGTACGCTCAGATGTATGGAGTGTCGGGTTAACCATAATGGAACTGGCCGTGGGCCGCTTTCCCTTTGATGCAACAGACTCAGCTGCGGGGGATCGCGCAAGTGCGGGCCCAATGGGAATTCTGGATCTGCTGCAGCAAATCGTGCATGAACCGGCACCAAAGTTGCCCAAGAGTGATGCATTCCCGCCGATCCTGGATGACTTCGTCGCCAAATGTCTGCTCAAGAAGTCAGAAGAGCGTCCAACGCCACGGGAGCTCTATGTAAGCTACATACAATCACCCGATAACTCTCACAAAAAGAGGCCTTCTTCTTTTTTTATATTTTTTATACTTTTGTTTGCTTTATAGAATCTAACATGACAATTCGACACAGGACAAAGATGCTTTCCTCCAAGCCGCCAAACGAACCCCCGTAAATCTCCGCGAATGGGCCATCAGCATGATGGAACAGCACAATAGGAAATCATACCTCGCCCCCCCAGCCCCGAAAGCCATCAACCGCGACGGCTCGCGGGATTCTATCTCCCACTCCCGAAACGCAGAGACCTCCCCACGGCCCCGTTTCACACCCACATCCGGAGAAATCCCGTTGAACATTGCACGGGAACCTAATAACAACCACAGCAGCAACAGCGGCGGCGGGCGGATGTACGGCGACCCCATGTCCGCCATCGAGCCCTCGTCAACAATTAACTTCGAACAGCTCTCGCTCGGCAACGCGACCCACCACCATCCAGATTATAACCATAACCACATCCACAACCACAACTACAACCCGCTTCAGCACCTAAGTTCCAACGGCAACGCCAACAACAACAGCCACCACAGCGGTGCTAATCACAACGGCCCTCCCCACTCAATACGGCAATATCCCAGCCATCCACACATCGACACCTCCGTCCCGCAGTATGCATCACCCATGTCGGCGTCCGCTGTGACGACGCGAGCCGCTATACAATCAGCGACTTTTCCGTCAAGGCCGGCGCCGCCACCCTCGGGCCCGCTGCCTGCGCCTCCCGGCTCCGCGGGGCCGGGTGGTTGGCGGACGCATAGCCCCCGAGTATGAATAGCGGAGCGGAAAAGGCTCAGATATAGGGTATGTGATTTAAACCGTTTTATTTTATTTTTTATTTTTTTGGCGTTTTGGCCATGATTTTCTTTAGGATGGATATCACACTTTCTGGTTCTTATTTTTATTTTTTTATGTTTATGTTTATTTTTATTTCTTCAAGAGGAGGAGGGGGGATTCTCTGCTGCTCTCTCTCTTGTGTTTTTGTGCAGAAATTAGAAATGAGACAGGAAAACTGCATAGGCATGCACTCTACTCTATCTTCTCATGAAAGAGATGTATATTGTACATGTACATGTACATGTACAAGCTTCAAATGAAAAATCTACAACTATCATTTCAAAAACACACACAGGAATAGGAAACACTTCTAGCATGAAATCTTGGAAATTCAGGCACATATATATGTCTTTTACTCAGGTTCTTCTTTCTCTCTCTTCTTTTAATGCTTCTGTCTCACACTTCTTCTATTTAATTATTCAATGTTGCTTCATTACCTTCTGTTTCCTCTCTGCACTATTTTTCATTTGAATTCAACAAAAAAAAATCAATGAATATATAAGATCTATACTCTATTTTCATATCAATCAACTGAAACAATGCCTCATGTCCTCATTTCCTCAGCTTTCTAACCTCATTCTCATGTCTTCAAATGACCTCATTCATTCATCCGCAATCTCTTCGCCAGCACTTCTCTCATCTCTCAACTCACTTCTACAGTTTAATGTTAATTTACAAACTCTCATGCAACTGCTTCTCTTAGCTCTTTCAACTCTGATTCAAATCAAGACCTCTATTGCATATTTGTACCTGCATTTTTTCTATTTTCTCAAACTTCTCTTTTCCCATCTCTTTCTTCTTTTATTTAATCTCTTTCTATAACATTTCACATACTTCCTCTATTTGCTAACCAATTTTGAATAACAAGAGTTTTCTTTGATTATTTCCTTTTGTTTTTTCTCTTTTCTTTTCATCTTCTCATCAGTAATTGTCTACTTTTCTTTGATTTATATTTTATTTTATTTTATGATTATTTTATCCTTTTTGCGAAATATTGAAAACGAAATTGATATCTTGTCTGATTCTTCATCTCACTCAATATATTTGCTTTTCTTTTCTTTTCTTTTCTTTTCTTTTCTTGATATCTTGGTCATGATTTACTGTTTTATTTTATTTATATCTGCCTTTTTTCCTTGTAATGTTGATTTGAGTGCCTCACACATGATATTGATGATACAGTCTGAATTCAGAATCTGAAAGGTGGATATCCTCAACTGTTCATATTCTTAAAACCAGATTTTACAAAGAGAAGGTTTCTTGAAAAGAAAGCTCCATAGGTGTTCTTGATTGTCATGCCTCTCCCCAGGGGTTGGCTGACTGACAGAATTGAGTAGAAATGAGTTAAAGATTTCAAAAACCATCTTTGATCCAACTCTGGTTCTCAGTCCACATGTTTGTTTGAAGATTACGCTCTTTCACATTGAGAGAATATAGTCAATAAGCACAAGTAGAAATGGGAAGATCGGAAAGCTAAGCTAGAACGCGCCAGTTTGATGTATCAAGGCCTCCTTTGACCACTTTGACAAAGAAGCGCTTTCTGAGCACCCTGGGCAGCTACTGCAGAGGCTGGAGTCTTTTCAGGACTGAACAATGGACATGAAGCATAAGTACAACAAAGATATTCATGAACTACATAACAAGAAGCAACAGCAGTGGAACTGAGTGCTCAGTCAAGAACACCACTGAAATTCTTCATCAAGCAATGAAATCTGTGCAGGTCAAGTTTCAAGAGAACCAACCAAAGATCTGCTTTCTCTGTGTCAAATGTCAAATATAATCTCTCACTGAATGACCGGATTGCAGAATAAACAGTACCCGGTTCGCTCACCAGGCATTTTGAACCATCCCTGGCCGACCAATGGAGTTGAGTGCAATGTTTGCAGAAAGAAGCCACTTCAACAGAAAGTTCATCTTTTGAATCATGCAGAGACTGCTCATGGAATCATTATTGTGCAGAGTCATGTTCAGAAGACACTATCATAATAATAGATTCTAGACCAAGCAAATTTCGAGATTGAATATTTCCAGTTCAAGTATCATGGTGAACAAAGTGTGAAGACCCCCACGAGCGCCTCGGAGAATTATTGGTCCGAGGACTGACTAGATTGTTTTGAGGCTTTCAATTAGAACTGCTTCCATAGTAGATGATTGATTAATTAAGCCAGCAAAATCTTCAGAGAAGTGCCTGAGCTCGTTGAGATTGAATATCCTCTACATCAATTACCCTGCGCTTGGGTTTTCTCTTCTATTACAACATCTTATCCCTTCCGTCGCAAATTTGGCTGTCTTGGGTCGTAATATTTCCCTCAATCTGGCTTGCTCTAATAACTAGCATCTTCGAAAAGCCATGGCATCCTTCTCCTCCTTCTCGCTGCCCGTTGCCAATAGGGAGTTGGCTGCTCATCATCGACATCAGACATCACTGGAACAAGTCCTTGACTTTTCCGAAGCACCTTTGACAACAGCCGAGCTGGCTCAGGCTGATGACATCTTCAACAAACTCATTAATCACTGCGAACCCTTGCAGAGCAACAAACCCTATAAGAAAGTCACACTGGTCCGCCTGACATATGAGCATTCCCGTTCAAAGGACACATTTCTACGACAGTTTTTCACCTACTTTGAAGATACCCAAGACCAAAACAGCCAAGGGCCACCAACTTTTGAGCATGGCCTATCGAAATTTTTGAGCTTCAACTCCCAGACTACGCCAACAAGGAAGAGGGAGGCAGAAGAGGCAATAGATTCCTTCGCAGAATATCTCTTTGATAATTTCTTTCTGCCAAGTATGTATGCTTATTTGTATAGCTGGTGCTTCTGCGCTGTTCTTACTTACCAGTTTATAGTGAGAGCAGCAGGGACAAAGACACCACAGCCAACCCCAGCTAGTCTGTCAGCTCCTTCAATTGAAAATGTTGTTGGAACACCTGCAAGGTTATCTACTCTCCGACGTGATTGTCTAACTCGAGATCATAACCGGTGTGTGATTACACGGGCATTCAACTTAAATGAGGCTTTTGAGAGAGAGGAGCAGGATCCCTCAAGTTCAAAAGATGATGATAACCAGCCTTTGGTTTTTGATCATGGTCAACTTGCGCGCCTTGAGGTTGCACATATTATACCTCATTCCATCATGTCAGCAACAATTATTGATGGTCAGCTACAGTTGGTATGTGAGAATTCTATGTTCTAGTAGAAAGCATGCAGCTGTTTTCTAACTTCAATTCTACTTCTTGAGCTTTCTAACATCAATTCTACTTCTAGAGCGAATCCAAGAAAACTGCTCTTTTGATACTCAACATGTTCGACCCAGGGGTGATTCATCTGATTGAGGGCCTGAATATCGATCGCTCAAGCAATGCTCTTACCTTGACAACTGAGGCTCATGCATGCTTTGGCCACTTCAAAATATTCTTCGAAGCCATGGACGACTCAACTCATCCCAAACACACTTACAAAATACATTCATTCAACCGCGGGGCCTCACTCTACTTCAAACTTCCAATGACAAGAACTCTGCTTCTCTCACCAAATCATATAGTTGATCCACCATCCTTAAAACTGCTTGCTCTCCATCGGGCAATTGCTATTATACTTCATCTTAGTGCTGCTGGAGAATATATTGCTCAGATAATTCATGATAGTGAACAATCATGGGTGAGAAGTGATGGCTCTGCAGAATTGGGCCGCATTGTTTCTTTGAGTTTGGGTGGTTGGCTTGACGGGGTGGCAGCTTAAATCTATTTTATATTTTTGTGTTTATCAGCGATACCATTCTCTCTTTTTGCATCATTATTCTGTAAGCACTTTTTCAAGGTAGTAGTAGTATCTGTTGGTTTTCAGAAACATATCAGCTGCCATCAGAAGCATTATTTTTCATTATTTTTGCAGATCATGTTAAATTAGTTATATTGTAAGATCTACTGTATACATAAAAAGATGCTTTGAATATTTCTTTGCCATCTTGAACGGATTGAAAATGTGAAGAAAAGTATCATTCTCTTGATATTGAAAAAACATAAGCTGCTGCTGCTGCCACAGTCTGAAAGTAGAACACTCATCCCACCCCAATTGTAAGTGAATTTTTCCCCCCATGTATATAGATATATTCTTTCTCTGAAGGAAAAGAAGAAAGATGGCAGAGAAAATAGAAGTATAAAAATTGTAGAGATGAGAAGAGAAAGAGAGAGATAAATAAATAACAGAATGAAAGAATGAAAAAAAGGAAAACGAAATATAGCACGCGATCGATGGGGAGGACAAGAAAACATGTAATAAAAATAAGCATCTCGAATCTCGAATCTCGAATTCTCGCATTTTCAAAAGATATGATGAGCAGGAAGCAAAGAGCAAGAGCATCATTACACAGAAACCCAAAAAAAAACCCCCCCAAAAAATAAAAACATCTAAAGCAAAGACTTAAAACCTCCTTCATCTCGCAACAAAACAGAAGAGAAAGAAAAAAAAACCCCGAGAACCTTAAAACATCTCAACCGCTTTCCTTCTCCCTCCCTTTTTCCCACCACCACTACTCCCACCACCACCCCCAGCCAACCCCATCCCCTTCACCTTTCTATTAGCCATCGGCCTCACCATAACAGGCAAACACTCCAAAACCCCCCTACTCCCCTCGAAATAATGCGTCACAAATCCCCACCTCAACAACCTCCTCAACGCCGCCAGCCTCAACCACTTCCACCACCGATCCAATTTCATAAACCCATCCTGATGAATCTTGACAGTCTTCCGACTTCCATATTGGCGATATGTCTCGTTGTCGATGGCTTTGCTGTACTGCGGACCCCTGCGCGGGTTCGAGATGGTGTTGAGGATCGAGGCGAAGTTGGAGTGCAGGGACCGTTTTGATTTTTTGTTAATGTGGCGGCCGGAGATGTGTGCTAGGGCGTCGACTTGGTTGATGATGCGTGGCGTGTTGTGGTATGCGTTGTAGCGCTTGATTAACCTCGGTCCATGGTTATGGTTATTATGATCCTCATCGTCCGATAAAAACGACGACCCTTCCTCCTCCGAAAACTCATTCTCCTCCTCCTCCTCACCTTCCTCAATCGTCTCCCCATCTTCCAACGGCGTGTAACTCTTCTCATAGAGCAGCGCAATATTCTCGCCCGCGGCAATCTGCACAGACGACTCGCTACTCTCCAACTGCTCCGCAAACGCCTCGATGGCATCTTCGCTCTCATGCTCCAGATCCTCAACCTCCGTCGCGAGGAACCCCCACTCCTCGAGCGCGGCGGTTACGACGTCAGCGTCGTCGCCGGCGTTGGCATAATGGCCGTCAGACGAGACGATCTCGAGCAAAAAGTTCATCTGCTCTAGAATCTCATCCTCGCCCGCGCCGCCGAAGAAAGTGCAGGCGCCCAGAGAGTGGATGGCGGCTGCTTTGATGGGCAGGGAGGGGGAGTCCGTGATAGTCCGTCGAAGGACGGAGGCCATCTGGTCGTAGATAGTTTCATCGAGGAACGTCAGTGCCGTGAGGCCCACTGCTTTCAGCGCGAGGACAGTTTCCTTCTCGCTGGATTCGGATTTGATGCTCTTAGCGAAGGAGGCGAGGAGTTCGTGGAAGTCTCGAAGGGGTTCCTCG
Source organism: [Emmonsia] crescens (assembly GCA_002572855.1). Taxonomy (NCBI): domain Eukaryota; kingdom Fungi; phylum Ascomycota; class Eurotiomycetes; order Onygenales; family Ajellomycetaceae; genus Emergomyces; species [Emmonsia] crescens. Next base: position 147,546 of record PDND01000040.1, read on the forward strand.
ACGTAGTGGGATGTTAGGATGCGGACGTAGGTGGTCAGAGCCTCCTCGCGACTGAGGATACTGCTGCGTTTGCGGTCGTTGTAGTCGTTTATCACTTCTTCTAGGTCTGCCTGCCATGTTTCGGAAGAAGCGGCTTCTTCGTCGTTGGCTGTGGGGAAGTACTCATCGAGCGAGGGGGTGCTGTGGGGGACGCCATTAGTATTTAGATTCGAAGATTTATTTTAGTTTGAAGAAGAAGAAGAAAAAGAAAAAGAAAAAGAAAAAGAATGTTGAGATAAGAAAACATACCTCCAAGAAGTACCTTCACTCTCACCATCCTCATCGTCTGAAGGATGTCTGCTCGCGTTACGGGAAGAAGGGCGGGAGTTGTGAGCTGAATTCGTCCGAGAATTAGCACGAGACGCTTCCCGACTCAGTGCCTTGCGGGAGACGGTCTTTTTGCTCTCGAGAGCCTGACGACGGAGATCCCGCATGTTGGAAGAGGAGTATATTTTATACTCTTGTGTGAACTGGGTGGAGGTGTTTCTTTTTTGCGGGTAAGAAGAGGGAGGTTGTTATGGCTTCTGTCTTTTCACTGGAGAAAGAGATATCAACGGGTCTCTGTTATATATCGAGGACGAGGGTGATATGGGTGATTTCTTCGAGTAAAAAGGTTTAGATATATGTATGTATGTATCCGTATTAGGGGGGGTGTGTTGGTTATATATATAGTGGCGTGGGGTCTATTGGTTGGTATGTAACTATTGGTGCACGCACAGCACAAGGTTGGATGCTAGCCCAGAGGCAGAGTAGTTTTGAAGAGAAAGATCCTGCGGAGGAAATGTAGAGATATATAGTCCATAAGGTAAAACATCACCAGCAGAAAAAAAAAGGAATAGTTATATCGTAGTTTTGAAGCAGTGGAAAAAAAAAAGCGGGGGATAGTGGGGGAGATTAGAGATATGAAGAAGATATGGCGGGGAAAGAAGAAATAATAAAATGACCCTATAATTATAGTTCAGTAGATGGGAGAAAACCTTATTAGTGGAATGACGAAAAAATAAGGTATTTCAACAATCCACAATAGATAGATATCTAGTAGATAGATATACCTTTATTAGACATGTATGTAATGTATGTATGTATGTATGTATGTATGCGTTGGCGGTTCTGAAGTAGCGGTGGAGAGAAGGAGAATAAATACTCATACATCGATTAATTTAATTAATTAGGGCTCGCCTCCTTGACTTCTTAACTCGATCCAGTTAGTTAGCCGAGACCCTGCAAATGATGTCATTTTGATACGAATCCCCCCCAATTCCTCATCAACAATTCGAGTTCATTAACAATATTCCATGTTAGTTAGCTAGTTAGCTAGTTCGTTCGTTAGTTCGTTAGTTCGTTAGTTAGTTACCTAGGTACTGTACAAGGGTTTATCAACTGTGGCAAATCAGGGATACCTTTGAATTCAAAACAGAATGACATCAATTTTACTGATTCCCCGGAGTTTTCTCGCATCAAAATAATTAAGCCTTCCATGCCGGGGCCAGGGTACGGCCCTTCTACTATGTATGCAGTGTATGTTAGTATCTAGTCAGGGTCAGCAGCAGCTTTATCTCATTGGGAATGAGAGTGATCATGGCCCTAGCTATGAGGGATTCGGATTCAGTAATATATATAGTTTTATAATAGAGACAAGAGGCAGCCTGTAGGCATAACTATGTTTATCATTCATTATCTTTATATACAGATATATATATATATACCTATTCAAGCATAGAACGACCATCGTTGCTAGATTTTATTTAGAAACACACGCAAAGAATGCGGATCAGAGAGAGGGGGGGGGGGAGTTGACCTTTCTCCCTTCAACGCCTTACTTATATCTTGACTATATATAGAAGATTGAATGGGACGTTTAAATCATTTCCTCTTCTTTTTCACCCTCTCCCTAACTACTGTTGGTCTATATAAGACTCAAACCAACCAAACTCACTTTCTGTGATTTCCAACGGGTTAAGCTGACAAACCTCCTTTTATTGGTATTGGCAACTGTAATGAATCAACCCCCCCAGCTTTTCACAAATTTGAGAGAGAGAAAGCTAGATTGCTCTATGTGTAATTGACCTGTGCCTGAGTTTTGGTCTATCAGCTTCTGGAAGAAATATATATCGCGTATTCTGAAGCCTGGAGGTTATAGATTTAACCTGTTGAGCTAGTGGACTAAATACCTATATAGCTAAATGTATGGGTTAGTAGTTATTTCCCATCTGAAATCCAGATTCTATATATTCAGAAGAGAAAATATCATGAAAGAAAGAATAAACATTTTCTTTGCTCTTCTCTCATTTTGAGGCCTCAAATGATTTTTTTTTTCTCTGTTGCTCTGATCTTCCATCTGGACTGGCTGAAGGAACTGGAAACGCTGCCAGTGCGCTGTGGGCATCAATGTTGATGCCCTTGAGGAGTTTTGAGTGTATTCTCACACATATGGCTAGCGGATTAAAATCAGAAAAGAAAGAAAGAGGTGTAACCTGCATATCCAAGGAACGCGGGGGTTTGAGAGTTATTGGCGGGACCACGCACGACTGACTGACTGACTGGCTGACTGGCTGACTGGCTGACTGGCTTTCTTTTATCCCCGATTCTAAAGAAGGGGGGGGGGAACCCTCCATGACAACCGAGAGCTGCCTGGATGAATGTTTTTGTTAAAGATGCGGATGCGGAGGCGCTCGGGCTATCAAACAAGCTATAACTATTACTATATATATAAATATGTAAGAGTCAAGCAAGCAGAGCAATGATCGAGAGGGGATTTGATGGGCGAGGAAGTTGTAGTACTGTACATAAGTTACCATGATGTGTGACTCTCCCAAATATTGGTAAGGGTGGAACAGCCCATTATTCGTCCACGATGTTTAGTATAAATAGAAAAGTTCCTCAGGAGTATTCATGAGAGCGCAGCATCCGGACCGTAGCCAAAAAATAAATAAATAAATAAAAGAGAAAAAAAGAGACAAGCACATGCATATTAGTTAATGAGATAAATATATAAAAGGTCCCCCCACATGGTGCCTGATATGTCTCCATGTTGATGTTGTCAATAACTGATAATGCCTGCTCAAATCCCCACAAATTTGCAAGCTAGAGAGAGGCCCGGGCAGACATAATAAGCGTAATCAGGTTGTAGGAACCAATGCCGTCATCATGTCATTATTATTTTTTCAATTTCGCAAACAATCTCATATATATGATATATAATAATTTGGTGGGATGACGATGAGTTGACGCACTTTGAGGAAATGTCTTTGCTGATGACTCCTTGAAAAAGATATCTAGATAGCATCAGTAAACTGAATTTGTAGTCAAAGTAAGTAATTCAAAGATATAAAAATAGAATAAATGATTTAAAAACTCACAAATATGATTCATGTTTTTTAATTTAAAAAATCTGCTTTTTTTCTTTTCTTTCTTCAACATCAGCCACCCGCCAACAAAAAATACCTAGGATAGCCTATAACGGCCGATCTTATAACTATCTACGTATGTCGTTTTCTTACCAGGCAGACTAATCCTAATCCTAACCCCAATCCCAATCCTGGCCAAAGCGGTGACCGGTGAGCATGAGCATGAGCATGAGCATGCGCGCGACCCCACGCGCAGGATTCCAGGGCCGGACTCCCGTTTGCGATTTTCCCCAAACCCTTATTCTTCCATTTAGTCAGTCAGGGTAAACTGAAAACTGTCGTGACATATCACCAGATCGAGATCCCAAACTTTCAAAGTCGCAGTGTTAGATATAACAGGACAAGAGGGGTCATGCAGCCAAATCTTGTCGGCGAAACCTGCTGACAATGTGTATTGTGTGCTGTGCCTCAGCCTGCAGTGGTATGAATAGTTAGTTAGATAATTATCAACAGGCCAAGGCTAGCTAGCAGCACGGGGGAAAGTTAACTACCTATGGATAAAACGGAGTAATGGAAAAGCATCGTGGCAGTTGTTTTGTTTTTCCAGCCTGCGTTTCGCCGCCGCTTGCGAATAAGAAGTATATACAGAGTAGAGGTTGTTTAGAAAAGGGAAGAAAGAAGAGAAAAGAAAGAAACTCGGTATATAATCATATAATGAGACCAATTGAGACGTAAAGAGGCTCCGCGGATATTTTAATACAAACAAAACAATTGAAACTTGAAAAAAAAAGCGATTAAAAAGAGGCCCTGATCGCCGAATTGGCCACAAGCTAATTACGTTGGACCGACCATATACACACACAGCGTATGGATGATTCTTGATAGATAACTTTAGTTTTAGCTAGTTTGAGATAGTTTTAACTAAACAAAAGGCGCTGTCTAGGCCTCTCTCCGCAGGATCTCCATAAGTTAGTTAACTAGTTAATTAGTTAACAACCTACCCGTGTCTGCCGGAGTCATTGATGGTCAAAATCTCAAAATAAATAAGAAGCGCAATCAAGGCACTTTGTTTAAAATAAAAGTTGTTAAATAGACAAGGGTTGAAACATGCTGAAACTTCCTCCAACTTTTCTTCCTCAAAATAAAACTACCTTTTCTTTTTTTCTTTTCCTGTCATATAATATATATAGTTATACCTTATATAACAGCTGCCAATTATTACCCAGATCCGTGGAATATTCCAAGCCTCGTGCGTAGTTATATATGCGTATACAGTACGTTACTGTACATTCGCAAAAGCGAAAACTTCCAGCCGGCCGAGCAAATTCTGTTGCCAGATACCTAACTAAATAACTAAATATCTGTTTTGAAGGTACCTATTTTCCCTTCCCTTCATTCATTTCTCTATTTCGACTATTTCAAGGCCTTTTTGCTGCTGCTGGGTGGAATCCATTGATTGATTGTCCTAATGTTGTTTGTTGGTGGCGGGTGGAAATTCCAGCGAAACTTCGGCAGCAAACTCTGCCATATGGAATTAACAATGGGATGGCCAGTAGATATGCGCTTTGTTCTAATTCTTTTTCTGACATTCATTGTGTACCTAGGTAGCTTTTATTCGCTTCCAGTCAATTAAATCCACGCACCTCGAGGGGGTCGTTGTTAAGCAGATTATAACCTTGGAAGCACCTATACATACATATATACATACATATACACCTTGGTATCTACCTAGTGGTACCTAGGTATTGCCGACTTCATTCCGGCCCGCTTCTTTCGTCGTCGCCACCATATCCGATATTTTAATTCATTTTAAAGAAAAATCTCCTCGCAAGTTCGCTATCCTGGCGCGAGCTCCGGAGAACGCGAAACGTTTCCTTTGTCTTTCCCCTCCCAGATCTGCCTCACCCACCCCAGACCATTCACGACCGTCGAAAGTATCACGCAGGTCTAGAAGCACACGTCCGTTTTCAATATCCCTCCCCGCGGGATATGGGGATATGTTGTTGAATCAGAGACCTCCAGCAGCGGCAGCAGCAGCAGTGGAAACTGCAGAGTCTGTGAGCTCGGGAACCTTCACTCCACGCTCTTCCCGGAGCCGTCCAGTGTCGGTGGTTGAATCCTGCAGGACGGTACCGAATAATAACAATAATAATACTAGTCAAGATGCGTCGCTGTCCGCCGTGTCACTATTACGAAACGAGAAAGTAGTCGCGTCGTCAAATGGCATTACCGTTTCCATATGCTTGGCTGAGCCGGTGCTGTTTCTTGAGGGGTTCGATCGTAATGACGCAGATACCAGGAAGACTTCGATTCTGAGAGGGACCCTACGCTTGAAGTTATCCAAGTCTGCTAAAATTAAAAAGATTTGTTTGAACTTCAAGGGTTTGGGACAGACGAATTGGCCTGAAGGTAAGTCTAGTCTGACCTAGCAATTCTTCCCACCTTCCCCCCACCCCTCGGCGATGAATTCCTTTTTATATCACCCCGCGCTGATTTTTCTTTGTCTATATAGGCCTTCCACCCAAAAAGAACCAGTTCTACGAGCAACATGTAATAATGAATCACACCTGGATGTTATTCAATGCGCAGCTCCCAGACGCTGAATATAGCCACGGAGCGGACCATATGCAACTCAAGGTGCCGATGGTGTCAACAAAGGAGCTAGCAACATCGACAATCGAGCTTCTCGCAAAATCCGGTTCTACCACGTCTCTAGCTAACCTATCCAAGGAAGCCAAAAGACTATCCCTCCAATCGAATCATTCACGGAGCTTTGGAAAAGGCGAACTTCCCCATGGCGGTCCCAGTGTAGCATCAAGAGGCTACAAACTGTTCCACCCCGGCGATTACTGGTACAATTTCGAGCTGCCCATCTCCGCACGGTATTCCGAGAGCATCAACACGGCTGCGGGTTGGGTGAAGTACACGTTAGAAGCTAGTGTTGAACGATCAGGCGCATTCCGTCCCAATCTCCTCGGCCACAGAGAGGTACCCTTTATCCGTACCCCTGCCGAAGGGTCCCTGGAGCATGTCGAGCCCATTGCGATTTCGCGTACGTGGGAAGACCAGTTGCATTACGACATCATCATTTCAGGCAAATCTTTCCCTCTGGGCGGGCAGGTCCCGATTGCCTTTAAACTTACCCCCCTGGCGAAGGTTGCTTGCCACCGCATCAAGGTGTTTGTGTCAGAGAACACCCAGATTGTGGCTAATAACAAGACATATCATAGACTCGATGGGACAAAAAAGGTGCTTTTGTTCGAGAAGCGTGCGGATGCGCAAAGTTCTAGTACATTCCCAGGCAGTGTTTGCAGAGTAACTGCTGGCGGGGGTGTTGCATATGATTCTCGAAGCGAGGCAGCGGAAGGGGTGGAATATGTAAACCCACGCAATACAAATCTACTTGGGGATCTGGAGGCGAGCTTTGAAGCTGGTCCGACGGAGATGGAGTTCAATGTGCAGCTTCCCAGCTGTGAAGAGCTGAAGAAGAAGGATACCAGCCGTGCCCTACACTTTGATACTACGCATGAACAACTGCAAATAAACCATTGGATCAAGGTGAGTTTTCCAGAAATCCATATGCATATACATCCCCCGCATGCCGGACTTAATATTAATATTAAAAAATAGATCGTCCTCCGCCTCTCGAGACCAGACGAAAGAGATACCAGCAAACGCCGCCATTTCGAAATCTCCATCGACTCCCCCTTCCACATTATGTCCTGCCTCGCCGCACAATCCAACCTCTACCTACCCGCCTACTCCTCCCCCTCCCAACCCCAAGTCCCCAATCAAAACGTCTACTGCGGCTGCAAGATCGCAAAAATAGACTCCAAAACCCCGCCATCAACCAACAGCGGCGGAAACAAAGCGTCGGGATCATCAAATGGCGCGGAAAACCTCGCCACCATGCCCCCACCAACGCGAAGCAGCCTCACCCGCCCCGCCGCCGCACACATCCCCGCCGATAACAATTATAATCCAAACGACCACTCAACCTCATCCCCAAGACCCATCCACCTGCTCCGCACCCCCTCCTTCGCCCCGCCCTGCTTCGAAGACCTCACCCCGCCCCCGCCCCTCCCCACCCCACCGCCAGATTATACCTCCATCGTCCCCGACGATGACCCGCGCGCCGGGCTGCATGATTATTTCACGCGGCTGCATGTTGCCGAGCAGGAGTATGAGGAGGGGATGAGGGGCCGGTCGCAGGTTGATGTGCCGCTGACGCCGGGGGGGAGGGTGCATCGGAGCATGGATATACCGAGGGAGAGGGGGTTAGGTTAGGTGTAGGTAGGGGCGTGGTTGGGGAGGTGACGGCGCAGCAGAGGCGGAGAAAATGGGAGAATGATGATGATGATGATAATGATAAATGAAAGAAAGAAAAAAAAGCTACCAAATTTTCATTTACATGTGTGTGTGATTTGATGTGATGTGATGTGATGTGGATGTTTTTGTGATGTGGGTTTCTTTCCTTTCTTCTTCTTCTTTTTTTTTTTTGAAAAAAAATTATTTTTCTATTGGCTGTGGTAACTAGCTATATTTATTCCAACTGCCATATTTCATTGCTTTGTTAGTTATATATATAGGATATGATATTATGAATGCATGTGGTATGTGGATATGGGATTATTTATTATATATATTACAGACAAAAGATGGGGGATGGCGATGGGGGGGGGTTTCTTGTTCTTATAGGCATTTTTCACATTTTATGATACCAGCGGCAATGATATGACTGACTGCTTTTTATAAAATAAAATAAATCCTTTTCCTTCTCTTATTTTTCTTTGCTTTTGCTTACAATGAATTCTTGCTATGATGGTGATGATAATTTTGTTGTTCATTGCATTTAACCAAAGCTAAAATAGCACATAGAAAATTTTTAACTGAAAATTAAAAATTAAAAATTATATGAAAAAAACAACTCCCTTTTGTCATTTTCTATATATATATATATATATATATTCATATTTTACACTCATCTGAAGCGGAAAAACACAGCGGGGTGAGGAGAGAGAACCCAGCAACCAGAAGGGAGAAAAAAGAGAAGAAAACCCCTGGACGATATTCAAGAAAATAGAAAATGAATAAATAACCCTCGTCTGTCACATCCCATTCACAATCCATATGTATAATTTATATATATATATATATAATAATAACCAGACACTCTTGAAGAACACGCAAATGGAGAAGAAAAAACATCCAAATGGAAAAAACAAAACCCATATAACCTCCAATCTAAACCCAAATCCAATCCAATCCAACCCAAAAGAAAAACCAACATATCGTATCATATCATTTCAACCACGAATCATCCAACTCCCCAATCTCCACATCCCCCAACAAATCCTCCCCGCCCCCATCTCCGTCCCCACCTCCACCTCCACCTCCACCTCCGCCTCCGCCTCCGCCTCCGCCTGGCCCCCTCCCACCACCACCACCACCCCCACCACCAACCCCAACAAACAAATCCTCAAAACTCGACCCCTCCACATGTGTCGGCGGCGGCAGGTCGTCCATGTTAATATCCACCCCATCTCCACCCGAACCTAAACCTGAACCTGTATGCTGCATGTTCATACCCATGTTCATATCCATATGCATAGGCATATTCATATACATACCATTATCAATATTCTGCTCCTGATTCTGATCCTGATTCTGATTTCCACTCCCACTATTACCCAACCCCTCGAACCCAAACTCATCCGCCGTCTCCGAAACGGCGCTGGCATAGCTTTCTAGACCCGGTAGGAGGGAGCTGAGGGTGTTTATTATGGTTTTTTTAGATTCGGCTGGGGGGCCGGTGTTTGTGTTTGTGTTTGTGTTTGTATTATTAGGATTAGGATTTGTGGTGGACGGTATGTCGAAGGGGTTGTTATTGTTGTGATTATTGTTGCTACCGCTGCCAAGGCCGAGGAATGCTTGGTTTGCAGATTCGTCGTCGTCCTCGACGGTGAAGGACATGGTCATGTCTAGATTATCTTTGTTGTCGTTGTCTTTGTCTTTGTTATCTGCAGATGTAGATGTGGAAGTGGGGAATAGCGAGTCGAAGGTCATTGTTTCGATAGTGGAATGTGGATGGGTATCTGCATCTGTATCTGCATCTGCAGTTGTATCTCTAGCAGCAGCAGCAGCAGCAGCAGCAGAAGCATCAGTAGCTGTAGTAGTAGGAGGAGGAGGCGGTGCAGATCCAGATCCAGATCCAGACGACTGCTCTACCAAATGATTCCCCACCTTCGATCCGTTCGAGGATGATGATGGATGTTTTGGATATTGCTGCTGCTCCTGATTCGTTTGCACCTCCCCGGCCGACTGTTCCGGTTCCAATTGCTGCTGCTGCAGCTCCTGCTCCTGCTTCAGAGTGGCAGTAGCTGGTACTTGAGAACAGGTCGCAACATTCGCCATCCGTTCCCCCTCCCCTTCCCCTCCTCCCCCCTCACCTTCATCCTTTATATGCATAGCAGCAGCAGCAGCATTGTTATCACCATCGTCATCCAAGCCGTCCTTCAGCCGCGGTACAGATTTCCGTTGCAGGACAGCCTCATAGTCCTGTTCGAGGAAAGCTTTGGCGATATACTGGGGCGCATATATAAGTCAAGTTAGCACCACAACAACAAACAATAAAAGAAAAAGAAAAAGAGAAAAAGAAAACACAAGGCAAATGAATATATAAATAAATAAATAAATAAATAAATAAATAAATATAAATAAAAAAACATACAATCTGCTCCGACAAATCATCCAACGCCCTCTGGAACTGTTCATGGGCGAGGGGGATGGTGCGCTTGAGCTGTGTGCGCGACCGCATGGTGGAGCCGGACGCGCGGAAGAAGCGGCCTGTTTCGACGAGCTGGGTAGTGGTAGCGGTGGTAGATTAAAAAAAAATCAGCTTTTGAGATTTATTTCCCTGCAAACGGGATTTTTAAAACAAAAAGAAGAAGAAAGAGAGAAGGCGCATTATTTTGCTTTGCCAGGGAGGGATATACATACCGTCTGGTTCACCATGGCGGTTAGGGTGTCGAGGGATTCGTCGCGGGACTGCGATGGCGGGTGTGTGGTTGACATGATTGAAGAGAGGGTTTTGATTGATTGATTGATTTTAGGTGGTAGGTGGTAGAGGGGTTTGAAGAGGGGATTCGAAGGGTTCTGGGGTCGGTGGATAGATAGATATATCGAGGAGGAGGAGGAGGAGGAGGACGAGGTCCTATTTGCTTGAGCAGCGCCACGAGCCAACGAGTTATATATAATGTGAGAGTGAGAGAGAGAGAGAGAGGCCTTCGATCATAAGAAATTGAACATTGTTTGATTTACCCTTGGAAGCTATGTATCCCCATATATGCTCTATATATATATAATTTGGAGGTTGAAGAATCCGCGCAATGACGGAGCTGGAGGGCAGGGCAGAGGGTGAATTACATCAGCAGCCCTTTATAATCTACTCCCGCTAATATAGCGCGCATTTTAAGATTTTCGGGGCCACTTTCTATTTTTGTGGGGGTGGGAAATACCTAGGTACAGTAAGATAGTACATACATAGCACATAGTACGGAGTACAGCTCTGGGAATAAAGAATAAGGTTCTAACCGTGGAGGAATTAGGTCGATATGGAAGAAAAGTTTCTGGGCGGGTTTCAGGCCAACCATAGTAATAATATACCTACTCCGTACTCCCCCTCTGTACGGAGTATATCAAGTCATTCAAAGAAGGGGCCTATTTTGTTTCTTTTTTTGCGAGAAAGCCAGCCCGTGTGATGAAGCTAATAATAACTAGCGAATATGAGCTAGGGGGGGCCAGAGATAGCTAGAGTACCCAGCTATGTACAGTACATAGCTCTAACTCCTAGGTAGGTAAATGTTGTAGCTAGCTAGCTTAGTCTATAATGCACCGAAGCAAGTGACTAAGCAGCGGCAGTGTGACGGGACTAGCCGAATACAGCTAGTATCATCACACACGGGGGTACTGGAGACTGGAGACTGGAGACTGGAGACTGGAGGAGACTGGACTGGGAGAAAGAAAAGAAATAAACTCTGTCTGTCTGTCTGTCTGTCTGTCTGTCTGTGTCTGTCTCTTGTTCTTCTTCTTCTTCTTCTGTCCAGTCTCTCCAGCCAGCTTTCTTCTTCTCCATCTTCATCCTCTCTTCATCTCTTTCTTCTTCTCCTTCTTCTCCTTCTTCTTCTTCTTCTTCTTTGTGTCTTTGTGTGTGTCTTGTCTCTTGTCTCTTGTCTTGTCTTGTCTTGTCTGTGCGTGTTCTTGTCCTGTCCTGTCCTGTCCTGTCTTCCTTTCTTACTCATCCAACCTTCAACCTCGTCTCTTCAACCTCACCTCTTCTTCTTCTTCTTCTCATCCTCAACTTCTTCATCTCTTCCTATCGCGTCTTATCTCTTCCTCTCTCTCTCTCTCTCTCTCTCTCTCTCTCTCTTCAAAGGCGTCGGGATTTCTGAGTGCTTTCACTCCTTCATCTCTCCTCGTCTCATTCTTATCTTCGGTTTCCGCCGCCCCCACCCCCCTTCTTTTTTCATTCGTCCTGCGCGCGTCTTGAGGCTTCTCCTTGCGTTTAGCTGTAGTGCTTAGGGAAAACGAAGACGAAAAGAGACGAAAGAATAGAAAAGAAAAGAAAAGAAAAAGAGAAAGAAGAGGAATATATACTTGGGTCGAAACTCCTTTTTCTTGTCGGTTTTTTTTTTTCAATTCAAACCTTTTTTATTTCTTTTTTGTTGCTTGGACCAGACCAGACCAGACCAGCAGCTATACAATCAAGAAAGAAAGAAAAAAACTACTTTCGAC
>PDND01000400.1:0-14738 GCA_002572855.1 [Emmonsia] crescens
TTTATATCAGAGCTCTATTAAACTTATTATTATTATTATTATTTCATACATCACTTAATCACGAGAATATGTGAGAAGGCTGTGTATACTATCTAATGAAGAAAATCATATGATAAGCTTGTTTATCACTGAGTTAAAAACTTCATGCACATCAGATCTATTCAAATAATTAGAGAAGCTTCAGATTACTGAGAATCAGTCACTACTATTCTTAGAGAGAGAGAGAGAATAAGTATGTCTTATATACTCTATTGAAATAAAGAAAAAGTGTTTTCTATATAAAATGAGTGAGAGTATATATGTTTTCTATGTATACTGAGTGTTGAGATGCACTCTATATTCATCTTTTAAACAGAGAAAAAGCACTTTCTATATAATATGAGTGAAGATGTGCACACTCTGTATATGAGTCAGATATTGTGATATATACTATAATTATCTTTTATCTATTCTAATGTATTAAACTTATATTTACTGAAAGTGACTGCACTTTCTACATTCTTTCAGTCTTATTTTATATAATTATCATTGATAGATGCTTAGTATTCTGACTAGTAAGAATTGAGATAGAATTCTCTAATTCAGTTATTATTTTATTAAATAGTATAGTTCTTCTTTAATATCTAGAAGTTATTTTTTATCTAGTCTGCTTTTATAAAGTAGATTATTCTAACTGTATTGAAAATGATCACAGTGTATAATTATATATATTACTATTTTATATAAATATTTATACTCACAGACTAATATTAAGTAGTCAGATATCTATCTTTTATTAAAAAATACTGTTAAATTTATTTTATCTGATTAAAACTGAATAATCAGTGAGTTTCTAGTCTTACTTAGTTTTTTATATCAGTTAATAGTTTTCTTATCTAAGAATTATTTAAAGAGTTTATATTATAATAATACTCTTGTCTTTCATCATTTTCTTTATCTATTTAGAATTTCTCTTTTAATTCACTGTTAAAAGAAGATATATTCAGTACTCACTGATCTTGTACTCTGTGTATTTTTTTTTCTTACTTTTTCTATTCAGATTCTTTCTCAGTTCTCTAATAGCTTTTCAAAGTGTAGTATTCTTTTAATAGACTTTCTTAGTCTCTGTTCTCTTCTTCACAGTCTAACTTTCACTATTTTATATATCTTTTTAATCTGAGCTGCTATATCTGAGCTCTTTATTTTTTTTATAACTTTTATCATCATTTTATTAAAATAGATGTTCAGTGATGATATGTGTATTTCAGTCTTTAATATGAATATAAATATTACTCTATAGATTTCTATCACTGTTTTTAAATATTTATTTTAAATTCTCATTAAATCTTCTGTTCAATACTTGTTTTATAACTCATTTTTATATTTAATCTATAATTAATATTATACAATTATATTATAAGTGATAACTGACTATATAATTATATTATATATTATTCTAATCTGATGAAGAGATGTGTCTTAGATAATTTATATAATTTAAATTAGTACTTTTATCTGTGATTTCATTTTCTCTGTAATTATATTTATATAACTCTTTCATTGTAGCTTTAAGTTTAGTCAGATACTTAATATTTTTATAATTTTCTGTAATTTAATGATCTGCTGTGACAGTTATAGAGAATAATTTTAATTAAAATATATTTATACTCTGATAAAGTGTATTAGTTTATATTTCTAAGAGATAAAGATAACTTTATATCTGTTTATTCATTTTTTACACTTTCTATATATTATTTACAGCTGTATACAGTTGACTTCTATTAAGTATTTATAGACTATTATATTTATATTATTTATAAAGTCTATACAGCTCACTGATCTATTCTCTGAAGAGCACATTTATAGCAGCTTCTTATTATAGAATAGAAAGAGAATTAATAATAGTAATAAGTCTTAAAATATATCAGCTGTAATATTAAAAATCTCTATTTTCTACTTTTTAAAACTGAGTATGAAGTGTTTTTCTAATATAAAGAAATACACTCATTCTATCAGTTATCTTGATAGTCTCTTCTTTTAAAAAATATAAATTAGATGATCTTTGAGCACTCTATTATAAACTTCTGAAATATCTAGAGATAGTACTATAGTTACTGTATCAGACTTTTCTTAGACTGTTCTAATCTATACTAGTAATAGTGAAACTGCTATCTCTATTAAATATTCTTATCTAACTCTTATCTATTAAAAGAGTAGTAGATTATATTATTTTATCAGATATCTAAGCTTCTGTATAGTTATTAATTCTATAATCTTTCTTACAGTATTCAGTAGTACTATAAGTTTTCAGACTTCTACTTTTTAATAGTCTTTCTTTTCAGATTTCTTAAATATCACTGTTCTAGCTATTTTGAAAATCTTTAAATAGTATTTTCACTTTCAGTATACTTTGATAAGTTTCATCATTACTTTAATAAAGATTAATTTCAGTATTTTAAAAAATCTATTAAAAACTTTATTTATTTCTGATATTTTATTATTTAATAGTTATACTATTAGTGCTGTCATTCTTTTCTCTATAATATTTATTTTATTAATTATCTTTTATAATTACAGTTCTAGCTTTATATTCTCTATATTAGTTTTCAATGATGAGAAGAAGAATTACTATTACAGAGTTTCTATTTTATTTTTAAATATAATTATCACTGTTAAACTCTCTGATCTCTCTCTTCTTAGTGATAAGATTTTCAAGAGCTGTGTATAAATATTATCATTTTACTATTTTTATTTAATTATTTTTCAAAGTAGCTTAAGCTTAGATTCTATACTGTGTATTAAATCTCTGAAGCTGTTTATCTTGATCAGCTTGATCTCTCTATTTTATAATACTTAGACTCTGATCATGCTTTTCTCAGAAATATATCTATTTCTTTTAACTTTCTTATATTTATTAACTATTTTAGTAACTTATAATAATCATCAGATGCAGCTGTACTATTTATATTTTATAACTTTT
The DNA here is from genome assembly GCA_002572855.1 of [Emmonsia] crescens. Taxonomy (NCBI): domain Eukaryota; kingdom Fungi; phylum Ascomycota; class Eurotiomycetes; order Onygenales; family Ajellomycetaceae; genus Emergomyces; species [Emmonsia] crescens. The sequence goes on from PDND01000400.1 coordinate 2,960, forward strand.
ATATATTTAGCTACTAGATTCTTCATAAAGCTTATAAAATAAACTGTATAGCTATCTATCTATTCTCTGAATATAAAAGCTTCTGAGCTCTGCAGTGCTTGACTATTCTATATTATTTATTCTGAGTATACTTGATATCAGTATCTTCTCTCTCTACTTATCTATATAATACTGAGTTTAATAACTGTAACTATTAATAGATAATCTGAAATTATATCTGTTTCTGAGTCTATTTTATAGCTAATTATTATACTATAAAGTCTGAGTGATAAAAAGACTAGATTCACTGTAATACTGAGACTTTCTCTATTCTGCTAGATTATAATCTCTTTCAGTGTCACTAAATATAGATTTAAAACACTGATTTACATGTTTAGTTTTCATATTATAGTAAAGTTTCATCTAACTTTTTCATCTTCTCACTGAAAATGATATACATTGAAGTCTTTAATTATTATAGTTTTCACTTATTACATACTTTAACTTTCAGTTTATATTTATAGTACTGTCTCTATTTTCTTCATCATCTTTTATAACTGATGAATGAAAAAGTTAATAAGTATTACTATATAGCTTTCTGACAGTGCTGTGTATATATTTATAATATTAATTAATTCTCTCTCTATTTTCAGTGTGAGCACTAGTATATATATAAAGACTGTTTTAATCTTTCATGTTCTTACTGTCAGTTATTTATTAATTAGAAAATATACTTTTATATTCTCTTTCTTCATTTCTGTCTATCAGAAGTTACAGTTAGCTGAGTAATATATATTTATTCTAAGTTATTTCTATATTCATAATTTCTGTATTATAATTATATTATAGTTTTATACTGTTTCAAGCTTTATTAACAGAGAGTTTATAACTCTGTCTAACTTATATATATTATACTGTAGAATAGCTAGATATTTCTTTATAGTTTATTCTGTTAAATACTCTGTATTATATCATTCTATACTGATATTCTAGCTATATCTTGATTATTTACAGTTTATATAAAGTCTGTCATGAATCTCTGTTATAGTACTTTTATTTTTACTATATTTATAAGTCTTTCTACTCTTCTAAGTATCTCTGCTAATTCATTCTATTGTAATCTATTTCTTTTTCTTAAATAGTGAAAGTCTTCTATATCTGATATTTTTATTTTATAGTACTTTGATCATTCTATCAGTGCTTTTTTTATATTTTTAGTGATAGCTTTTCTCTTCAGACAGCTGAGATTTCAGACTATATAATTTTCTTAACAGTTACTACACTTGAGCTTACTTTCTTCTAGTATTTTAGAGTAGATTTTATCACTGTGACTCTTCTGTGTATAATAACTATAAATTTTCTCTCTTTAATAGAAGTGAGTGATATATTTATATTATTAATAGTTAAAGTATCAGATTACTTAAGCTTCTCTGTAAAAGATTTTAGCTATATAGTATTTATTATCTAGAATAATATCACTGTCTATTAGAGTGTTGATCTAATATAATACTATTATATTAATAATTATATTTTCATGAAATCTCTGTTACTTAACTATAATTTTATTCATTTTATAAATTAATACTCTGCACTGTAGAGTTAAATTCTATTTATATATATTTTTAACTGTCTGTTTCAGAGTGTCTCAATCAATAATATTTAATAATACACTTTTAATTAATACTGTATACATTTTATACTTCATGCATACTTTATTCTCTTATTTATATATTCAGTTATTATTTACTGTTAATTCTATCTTGATATTCTAAGTATCTATTATTAATATTATATTTCTACTGAGTATATATCTCATTATCACTACTGTACTCTTTATTATATTCTTGATAATTTCATTTACTCACTTAATAATTACTTCAGAGATATACTCAGTATTCAGTATAATATTACAGCTGTAATATATAATTATTATCTCTTTTAGTATTTTTATTAATATAATTTTAACTGAGAATTTTCTTCTAATAATAACTGCTGCTTATATCAGAGCTTCATTAAGCTTATTATATAAGTTCAGATATATTAATATATTTATTACTTATTTCAGTCTTCTCAGCAGCTAATTACACAGCTCTATTTTCACTTTTTTTATTATTTTCATTGTCTTCTGAAGATGCTTCTTCTCTCTTTTATTAATCTCTCTATCTCTCTTTTCTTCTCTAAGAATCTCAGTAAGTGCATGTATAGCTGCAGCTAGATTATCTATCTTTATATTCTATTTAATAGAGTTTTTCTGCTCTGATATGTGTTGAGCCTTATATATATCATCTATTTTCATCTTCTTCATCACATCTTTCTCAGTCAGTGTCATTCTTCTCTATGTAGAAGCACTTAGCACTCTCTTTCTTCTCTCATTTGTGCTTTTATTGTCTTTTTGTATGAGGTTTTTTCATTTGAAGCATTTTCTATTAAACTTATTATATAAGTTCTGATATATTAATATATTTATTACTTATTTCAGTCTTCTCAGCAGTTAATTACACAGCTCTATCTTTACTCTCTTCATTATTTTCATTATCTTCTGAAGATACTTCTTTTCTCTTTTATTAATCTCTCTATCTCTCTTCTCTTCTCTAAGAATTTCAGTGAGTGCATATATAGCTGTAGCTAGATTATCTATTTTTATATTTTATCTGACAGAGTTTTTCTGCTCTGATATGTATTGAGTTTTATATATATTATTTATTTTCATCTTCTTTATTATGTCTTTCTCAGTCAGTGTCATTCTTCTCTATATAGAAGCATCTAGCACTCTCTTTCTTCTCTTGTTCACACTTTTATTGTTTTTTTATATAAAGTTTTTCATTCAAAGTGTTTTTCCTTCTGTCATTTACTATTAATTCTGTTTTTATTATAAAAATGAGTTATAAAACAAGTATTAAATAGAAGATTTAATAAGAATTTAAAATAAATGTTTAAAAGCAGTGATAGAAATCTACAGAGTAATACTTATATTCACACTGAAGACTGAAATATATATATTATCACTGAACATCTATTTTAATGAAGTGATAATAAAAGTTATAAAAAGAATGAAAAGCTCAGATATAATAACTCAGATTGAAAAAATATATAAAATAGTGAAAATTAAATTATAAAGAAGAGAACAGAGACTAAGAAAGTCTATTAAAAAAATACTATACTCTGAAAAATTATCAGAGAACTGAAAAAGAATCTGAATAGAAAAAGTAAAAAGAGAAAATATATAGAGTATAAAATCAGTGAATACTGAATATATCTTCTTTTAACAGTGAATTAAAAGAGAAATTCTAAGTAGATAAAGAAAATAATGAAAGATAAAAGTATTATTATAATATAAGCTTTTTAAATAATCTTTAGATAAGAAAACTATTAATTAATATAAAAAACTCAGTAAGATTAGAAGCTCACTGATCATTTAACTTTAATTAAATAAAATAGATCTAGCAGTATTTTTTAATAGAAAATAGATATCTGACTATTAAATATCAGTCTATAAGTATAAATACTTATATAAAACAGTAATATATATAATTATACACTGTAATTATTTTCAATACAGCTGAAAGAATCTACTTTATAAAAACAGACTAGATAAAAAATGACTTCTAGATATCAAAGAAAAACTTAACTGTTTAATAAAATAATAATTGAATTAGAAAATTCTATTATAATTCTCACTAATTAGAATATTAAATATCTATTAATACTGATTATATAAAATAAGATTGAAAGAATATAGAAAGTGCAGTCACTTTTAATAAATATAAGTTTAGTACTGTAGCGGGCTATGTCTGATTAATAGATCATTTCACTACACTTTATCAAAAGTGTACATTTCATGAATTTTCACTTCTGAAAGCTCTGATTCTTGACTGAAACTCTTATCAGAGTCTCTATTCTTCTGCTTCAGAATCTGCTCAAAGCTTCATCTTACATATATATAAATATCTACTCTTATCAAAATTCTTGTATCTTTTCTTTTTCTTCTCTAACATTTTCTATTTTATTATATAAGTTCTATATCTAATACTGATCTTTTCAGTATAGACTCATTACACTTAGAAAATGTTCATTATCTTCTTATTAGAAATGATTATTCATTAAAAAGAGATATTCAAATATGTAATAATACATGAGAATAAAAAGAAAATGACTAGTTAAACAGATATTAAGTCTCTGCTAGATAGAAGCTTGTTTATCAGTCACTCTAACTCTGTAATAAAATTTTATAAAGAGAATATCAGTAAAAGATCTGAGAGTTCTGACACTCTAGATATATAAAATATTTATATAAATATACTTCTTCTGACTTCAAAGAATTCTTGAACACAGAAATAAATACTGTATATTCAATAAATAATATAATAATAATAATTAATAATATGAAAGAACTCTTAAACATAAGTATAGACACAGTATTACAGTGATTTTAAATAATATTGAAATTACAGCAGCAGCAGATAGCTGATATATATATAAATTAATAATATTAATATAAGAAAATTCAATGATTAACTTAATAAGAAACTTCTGTGTAGATAATTTCAATATCAATTAAATTAGAAATGAATTCTCTGAATATAACACAGTCACTGAAGAAATATCTAGATATTTCTATATATTTTAATACTTCTGATCTTGCTCTCTATCTGTTATAAAGATTGAATATACTTATAAAACTAAGTGTAGATGAAGATATCATTGATTTATTAATTAATCAGAGTTGATATATTAACAGTTAATTGAGAGATTATATAAAACAAAAGTTCAATTAATGAATAAAAATATATAAATCAACATTATATATATTTAATAATATTATTAAGTATCTTGATATTCTATTCAGAGATACTACTATATAATAAAAAGTATTAGATTAATTATAGAGTGTCTGACAAAGAAATATTTCTCTTATAATATTTATTTCTGATTTTAATATTAAAATCTTAGAAGCAGATAATTAATCTTAAAAGAATAGAATAAAGATCAGTATACTGAAGAAAACACTGACTTTTAAATTACTATAAGTTTTTATAAATATTAATGAAGCTCTGATTTATAAAACTTTCTATATACAACTCTAAACATTGAATAATTATCTTATTAAGCTCAAGAGTATACAGAACAGTGATAGAAGATATTATATTTCAGTCATTTATACATCTATATTAAAGAATAACACAGATACTATAAACTGAATAGACTCTAATATCTATATATAGACAAGAGTTTTCACTATTTAAATAAACTTCTGAGTCTCAGAGATTACTTCTGAAGAAGCAGTTAATCAATATTAATAAAAAGTGTGTATTAACTGTAATTAACTGAAATATATTATTTTTAACTGTCAGTCTATCTATCTACTCTCTTATTTAAAGAAAAGATTAATATCAGTAGTTCATATCAATCACACTGTATTAGAAGAAGATTTAAATAATAGCTATAAAAATACTCTGATGAAATAGAGAAAAAACTAGCTTCTACTTAAATTTATAAACAGAAGCTTAAAAAGATCAGATAATAATAATTTAAAAAAAAAATAATAATGAATATAATTCTTATATTTACTGTGATAAATAGTATATATAATATAAATATTATAATAGATAGTGATCTATATTACTATATAATAATTAAATTTTCAGTTATAAAACACTGTAATCTTCAGTGTATTCTTTTATCAAAGTCTCAACTTCTTACAGAATTTAATAATTCAAGAGATATCTGCACTCATTATATAATGAAACTAGATATTGATATTAGAAAATATTAATATAAAGACACTTATATATATAAAATTAATAATTTTAATTATAATTTTATACTAGAACTCATCTGACTATCTGAATAAGACATTTTATTAAATACTTAAAACAGAAGTTTAATATTCTCTAATAATAATTAAGTGTATGAAAATGATGTTTACAAGACTATAAATCTTATATAGATCTCTATTAATATTTATAAAATGCTCTGAAAAAGCTTCTGATAAAGTCACTGATAGTAGAACTATATAATAATCTATTTTATCAGTCTAGCTAATATTAAAAGAGCTCTAGAGAAGTTATTTTAAATTATATTAATAGATTCTTATATAAGACTCTCTTAGTAATATCATGAATATCTAGATATCTTCTAATAAAATAATATTATAAATCTATCTCTTTTATAAGAATCAGAAGTAGATCACAGTATTAAATTAAAGAAAAAGAATAATAAAAACTCTGAATTATTATAAAAATCTCTCTATAATATATTTTGAAATAAACTTCTTCTTCTTTGTAAGACACTCAATAATCTGTTAAATAAGAGATTTATATATATTAGTAACTCTTTCATCACAGCTTCTATTCTCTTTATAAAGAAATTAGATGAAGAGCTTCAATTCTATATAAACTATTAAAAACTGAACAGACTAATAAAGAAAAATTATTACTTTTTATTTCTTATCAATGAAACTCTAGCACATATCAGACAAGCTCAGTGATTTATAAAGTTAGATATTATAACTACTTTTTATAAAATTCATATCACTGAAAATGATAAATAATTTACAGTATTCTGAATATAATATAGTCTCTTTAAATAAATAATCACATCTTTTAAACTAGCTAATACTTTAAGTATATTTCAGAAATACATTAACTGAGTATTTCAAAATTTTCTTAATAAATTTATATTTATTTATTTTAATAATATTCTCATCTTTACTGATGAGTTTAGAGAAGAATATCAAGAATATATATAAAGAGTTATATAATAACTATAAGAAACAGATCTGCTGATAGATATAGATAAATATAATTTCAAGATTAAAAGTATAAAATATCTAAATTTCATTATAGAAGCTGATAAGAGTATTTAAATGAACTCTGAGAAGATTTCTACTATTCTTGAATAAAAAGTCTTATACACTGTGAAAAGTGTACAGAGCTTTATGAAGTTCATCAACTTCTATTAATAATTTATATAAAACTTCTCAGATATTACTCAACTATTTACTGAACTTATTAAAAAGAACTCAGTATTTCAATGATCAGTGAATACTGAAGCTACATTTATATAAATAAAGAAAATATTTATTAGCACTTCTCTATTAATAATATTTAACTCTGATTATAAAATAATTATAAAAGCTGACTTCTTCAGCTATATTACTGAAGAGACTATATTATAATATAATAATAAAAATGTTTTATAATTTTATATTTTTATATTTAAGAAACTGAACTTCACTGAATACAACTACAAGATCTATAATAAAGAACTTCTTATAATAGTACACTGTCTAGAAGAATGAGATTCTGAACTTTAAAGTATTTTCAAGTTCAAGATATTTATAGATTATAAAAATTTCAAATATTTTATAATTATTTATAAACTCACTGAACAGCAGATATACTGATTTAAACTATTAAATTATTTTCATTTTATAATACACTACTATCTGAGTAGTCAGAACTCAATGATAGACACTTTTTTATAATAAGAGTAAAATATATCTTTCAACACAATAGATATTCATTGAATAAATTAAAAACATCAGCTCTTGAATCTGAAAATATTAGTTAATTTCAATAGAACAGTATATAATATTATACATATTTCTCTGATTATAGTGTTTCTTCTATAAATTATCACTGATATCTCAGTTTCTTCTACTTCTTCTAAATTTTTATTAAATAAACTGTGATATATAATAGTACAAGCTGATAAACTTCTTTAAATACTCAGTAATACAGTATATCAAGAATTGTCTCAATTCTCTTCAGAACTATATATAAAAACTGATATCTCAGAATATTTAATTAATAATAATAATATATTATAATTCTGTGAATAACACTGAGTCTCTCAGTTCAAGTCTCTACACATTTAAATAATGCAAGAGATGTATAACTTATGAATGACTGATCACTCAGATTATAAGTAACTGTATTAAATAATCTTCTATAACAGATCTACACTGAAAAGATCAGTATTAAATATAGAACTTATATAATAAAATAGAAAATGTTAGAGAAGAAAAAGAAAAAATGTAAAAATTTCAGCAGAAGTAGATATTTATATATATATAAAATAAAGCTCTGAATAAGTTTTGAAATGAAAGAATAGAGACTCTGATAAGAGTTTCAGTCAAGAATCAGAGTTTTTAAAAATAGAAATTCATGAAGTATACACTCTCAGTGAAGTATAGTGAAATAATCTATTAATCAGATATAGTTCACTACATTAGTTTCTCTCTTCTGAAGATGAGAGTTGAGTGATAGAGTTATAAGTACACATTTCTCATTAGTCAAGAACTGCTGTTTTAAATAGTATGAAGTCTGAGATTCAGATTAGACAGTTATAATTAATTTATTTTATAAAATATTATCAGCTGCAGCTGTGAGATCTTTCATTAAAAATATTTTCAATTTCTTATTTAAGTTTATTATTTTCTTCTACAATTTCTGATAATTATTAGTCAGAAGTCAGTTAAAACAGAAATAAATCAGTGACAGTGTAATGAAGTAAGCTTATATAAAAAATATTATAAATCTCTGATAAAGTGTTAAAATAATAGTTATAACTGTCTAGAACTTCTATTACTTTATATTTTATATAATAGTAGTCTAGTGTATAAGACAGATATATAGTTTATATATTTCTAAGATTTAGTTATATGAGATCTTCTATTTTATACTGTTTAATAAGATCTCATCAGACATTAATCTGATCTTCTTAATTTTATTTTATATTTATTATAAAGATCTCTGCTCAATTGTGAGTGTCTCAGAGTTTCAATACTATATTATCAGTGATTTAAATTGAACTATAAGAATTTAATGTGAATTATATAAATTCTAGAAGATTCAGCACTTTTATATGATAATTATATATAAAAAAGAACAGACTTATATTTATTAAGACAGTGTCTCAGTCATTGATAGCAACTTCTATATGTAGTAAAAGATTATATCAGTTATTTTATAAATAGTTGTAAAACTTATAAAAATAATTCTTCATAATTTAAATTATTCACTCTGACATATCATCAGTTTCAGAGTGATAAATAATTAATAAATAATATATAATCTTGAGAATCTGATAAATTCTTATTCAAAGAGTACTTATAAATTGATGATCTCAGTTAAATACTATAGATTTTAATAAATTATGTATTCAGTAGAATAAACTTTGTAAGAAGACTTTAATAACTTATTCAGTATTTATCTTATTATAAGATTCTAATATTACATTCTTATTTAATTGATTGATAATTATTAGAATGTTCTTGCAGTCTTTACTTTCAGAGAGATTAACTGTGAAGTTGATAGTAACATTTTATCAGATTCTGTTAAAAATATTAAGTGATTTCAATAGTTCTTTTCTACAATTCTTTCATAAAGTGATGAAAAAGCAGTGATTACAGTTTTAAATAAATTATCTGATACTATTTAATATCTTGAGTTAATAGAATTTTTAGAAGATTATTTAATACAGTTACTCATAATCTGAGTGATCAGTTATTTATAAGTTATATATCTTTTATATTATTCAGATGTGTAGAAACTTGAACTGAGAAACTCAGTGTTATTTATAAAATTATAATACATTATTATTATTAATTGAATATTCTGAGATATCAGTTCTTATATATAGTTCTGAAGAGAATCAGAGCAATTCTTGATATACTGCATTAGTGAGTGTTTGAAGAAGTTTATTAATTTGTACTGTTATATATCACAGTTCATTTAATAAAAGTTTAAAAGAAGTAGAAGAAACTGAGATATCAGTGATAATTTATAGAGAAAACACTATAATTGAGAAGATATATATAATACTGTGTACTGTTCTATTGAAGTTAATTAATATTTTCAGATTCAAGAGCTGATACTTTTAATTTATTCAGTGAATATCTATTATATTGAAAGATATATTTTATTTTTATTATAAAAGAGTGTCTGTCATTGAGTTCTGACTACTTAAGTGATAGTGTATTATAAAATGAAAATAGTTTAATAGTTCAGATCAGTGTATCTGCTGTTTAATAAGTTTATAAATAATTATAAAATATTTAAAATTCTTATAATCTATAAATATTTCAAACTTAAAAATACTTCAGAGTTCAGAATCTCATTCTTCTAGACAGTGTACTATTATAAAAAATTCTTTATTATAGATCTTGTAGTTACATTCAGCAGAGTTCAGTTTCTTAGATATAAAAATATAAAATTATAAGACATCTTTATTATTATATTATAATATAGTCTCTCTGATAATATCACTGAAGAAGTCAGCTTTTATAACTATTTTATAATCAGAGTTAAATATTATTAATAGAGAGATGCTAATAAATATCTTCTTCATTTAAATATATAAATACAGCTTCAGTATCTACTGATTATCAGAATACTGAGTTCTTTTTAATAAATTTAATAAGCAGTTGAGTGATATCTGAAAAGTTTTATATAAATCATTAATAGAAGTTGATAAACTCAATGAAGCTCTGTACACTTTTCACAGTGTATAAAACTTCTTATTCAAGAATAGTAGAAATCTTTTCAGAGTTTATTCAGATATTCTTATCAGCTTCTATAATAAAATCTAGATATTTCATACTTTTAATCTTGAAATTATATTTATCTATATCTATTAACAGATCTGCTTTTTATAGTTATTACAGAACTCTTTATATATATTTTTAATATTTTTCTCTGAACTCATCAGTAAAGATGAGAATATTATTAAAATAGATGAATATAAATTTATTAAGAAAATTTTGAAATGCTCAGTTAATATATTTCTGAAATATACTTAAAGTATTAACTAGTCTGAAAAATATAACTACTTATTTAAAGAAACTGTATTATATTTAGAATACTATAAATCATTCATTATCTTCAGTAATACAGATTTTATAAAAAGTGACTATAATATTTAATTTTATAAATCACTGAGCTTGTCTGATGTATACTAGAGTTTTATTGATAAGAGATAAAAAATAATAATTTTTCTTCATTAGTCTATTCAGTTCTCAATAGTCTACACAGAATTGAAGTTCTTTATTTAATTTTGTAACGGGCCTACGCCGAAAAGATCAGTATTAGATATAGGGCTTATATAACAAAATAGAAAACATTAGAGAAGAAAAAGAAAAGATGCAAGAATCTCAGTGAAAGCAGATATTTATACACATACAAGATGAAGCTCTGAGCAGGTCTCAGAGCAGAAAAATAGAGGCTTTAATGAGAATTTCAGTCAAGAATCAGAGCTCTCAGAAGCAGAAATTCATGAAGTATACACTTTCAGCAGAGTATAGCAGAATGATCTATTAATTAGATATAGCTCACTACATTAGTCTCTTCTTTCTGAAGACAAGAATTGAATGATAGAGTCATGAGTATATATCTCTCATTAGTCAAGAGCTGCTATTTCAAATAGTACAGAGTCTGAGATTCAGATTAAACAGTTGTAATCAACTCATTTTATAAAATATTATCAGTCACAGTTATAGAATCTCTTATTAAAAATATCTTCAATTTTTTATTCAAGTTCATTATCTTCTTCTATAATCTCTGACAACTGTTAGTCAGAAGTCAGTTAAAAAGAGAATGAATCAGTGATAATACAGTAGAGCAAGCTTGTATAAAAGATATTATAAATCTCTGACAGAGTGTTAAGACAGTAGTTATAACTGTCTAGAACTTCTATCACTTTATATTTTATTATTATTATTATTATTATTATTATTCTTCAATTATAGATATATGCAGTCAGAGACTATGACATCTACCTGAGACTCAAAGAGTCTCAG
>PDND01000401.1:0-14733 GCA_002572855.1 [Emmonsia] crescens
GTAAAAGTAAAAGAAAAACTAGATACGTAGAATTAAGGAAAGAAAGAACCAAAAAAAAAAGAGTTTATAGAAGAACCCCGTAGTTTAAAATTGGTTTTTTTTTTTTTTTTTGGTTTGTTGTTGAGATATGTTTTCAATTAAGATATAACAAAAAGTCATCACACACACCCACCCCCCTTCTTAAAAGTAAAAACAAAAACAACAACAAAAAAAAACTAACATCTCAATTTTTTAATTAAAAAAAAAAAAAACACAAAACAGCAAATAAAACCCCATACCTTAGAAGCACTTGCGGTGGACAATGGAAGGTCCAGACTCGTCGTACTCCTGCTTGGAGATCCACATTTGCTGGAAGGTCGAGAGGGAGGCCAAGATGGAACCACCGATCCAGACGGAGTATTTACGTTCGGGCGGGGCGATGATCTTAACCTTCATCGACGAGGGGGCGAGGGCGGTGATCTCCTTCTGCATACGGTCGGAGATACCGGGGTACATGGTGGTACCGCCAGACTGTTATTTCAGTTAGTAATGAAAGAGCTGATGTTATGGTAAAAGGAGAAAAACTCACCATGACGATGTTGCCGTAGAGATCCTTTCGGACGTCGACGTCGCACTTCATGATGGCGTTGTAGGTTGTGGCGTGGATACCACCGCTCTCAAGACCCAGGACGCTGGGCTGGAAGAGGGCCTCTGGGGCGCGGAATCGCTCGTTGCCAATGGTGATGACCTGGCCGTCGGGGAGTTCATAGGACTTCTCCAAGCTGGAGGATTGGGAAGCAGTCTGGATCTCCTGTTGGAAGTCGAGGGCGACGTAGCAGAGCTTCTCCTTGATATCGCGGACGATTTCACGCTCAGCAGTCGTGGAGAAGGAGTAGCCGCGCTCGGCCAAGATCTTCATGAGGTAGTTGGTCAAATCACGGCCAGCCATATCAATACGAGAAATGGCGTGTGGAAGAGCGAAACCCTCGTAGATGGGGACGACGTGGGTGACACCGTCGCCGGAGTCGAGGACGATACCAGTGGTACGACCGGAAGCGTAGAGCGAAAGGACGGCCTGGATGGAGACATAGAAAGCGGGGGCGTTGAAGGTTTCGAAGACGATCTGGGTCATCTTCTCACGGTTGGATTTGGGGTTGATGGGAGCCTCGGTCAACAGAACAGGGTGTTCCTCGGGGGCGACACGAAGTTCGTTGTAGAAGGTATGATGCCAGATCTTCTCCATATCATCCCAGTTCGTGACGACACCGTGCTCGATGGGGTATCTGAGGGTGAGGATACCACGCTTGGATTGTGCCTCATCACCAACATAGGAGTCCTTCTGACCCATACCAATCATGATACTACGACGGGGGTTAGTTCCATTCCATATATGACTTTTAGTCGAGGGGGGTGGGGGTTTGGCCGGAAGCCCGTGGCAGGAGATAATATTTACCCATGATGGCGAGGACGACCGACGATCGAAGCTATTCCATGTCAGCAACGCAAAGCAAAGCAAAAACAAAAACAATCTAGGGTGGGGGAAAAAAGACTTACGGAAGACAGCTCGTGGAGCATCATCACCAGCGAAACCGGCCTTGCACATACCGGACCTGCAGGCAAGGTGTCAGTCAGTCAGCATCGCAGAATCCCCCCCCCCCCCCCCCCCCAAAAAAAAACCCCCGAATAATTCCCCAACTCCCACAGCTCATCCTGTGCGCATGCTTAAAAAGGGGGCAGTGTAATGATTTCGACATTGTTGACAGGGAAGTAAGTGGTTGTGTAGTGCGTAGTGTGTAAGAGTAGTGCGCAAACTGGAGGGGACGTGGACACAGCAACCCCGTGGGGAGAGAGAGATCGAAAAGAAACATTAAACATACCCATTGTCGATAACGAGGGCAGCAACTTCTTCTATACAGGGTCAAGAGGAGAATATTAGCCATTCCAGAGTCGATAAAAAGGATGAGGGTTTGAGAACAGATAAGGAGTGAGGAGGGGAAACTGGGGGGGCTGAGAGAGCGAGGCTTACCCTCCATTGTGAATTAAAAGAGATGGCAAACGAGACTACAGAAAGCAAGCAGGAAAAAGGGGGGGGGCACAAGGCACAGGCTGTGTGTGGTATGTAGATGGAATAAGTTCAACGGGAGAAGTGGAGGGAGAGGAGTTGTGGATGAGGTTGAAGTAAGTTTGATTGATGAGGTTGTTGAAGTTGTTGGAAGTTGGGAGAATTTCGAAAGTTGAAGATGAAGAAAGAAGTGGTTGGGGGGTGTATTGCGCTGTAATATTACGAGGGGGGAGAGAGGGGAGGGGGAACAACATCTTATTTACGGACCGTACCCCATACATACCCCAAAAAGAACACGGCTGCCTTTGAAGCCATGACGAATACATGGAAGCAGAGAATGTCAGTGCCTATTTATTATCCCAGGCATACAAGATTATATATATATCCCATTAACTATTCCCCCCTTCTTAATTAATATCATGTTTTTTACCTGTGTGTTGTGCAGTGTATTGTATTGTATTTATATATTAGTATATATATATATATATATATATATATATATGTATATATGTACGGTATGTTAATTACGGTAATGTATGTACACTGTATCGTATCTTTGGCCATGTGTCTCTCCCTCTCTCTTATTAATTAAATCAATTAAATCAATCAAAATATCCCGAAGAAACAACAATGGCGGGGTCGGAAAAAGGAATATCTACGGTACCTCTGTCCACATACAGTCACTGCCTGTGTCTAATGTACTCCCCGTGTCAATCTCCTCTATCTCGATTATCCAACTACATAAGCCACTTTTCTTTTATTTACCTAGGTAGTAAGTAATCCGTAGTATTTATTTAGTTAGTTATTATACCGTTCTTTTGCTTGGCCTAGCATCCAGCATCCAGCATCCAGCATCCAGCAGATATTTATTCTACGGACTATCTCTGTCTGTATCTCTCCAGGCAATAGCATTCTTGATACTGATCTATCCTGACATGCATCATCGAACATCTTCAACTCTCTGACATCTGGATCTCTCCCTCCTCCCGCCACAAGGCAGCCGCCAAACGACCAACCGATGGACGCGCGTTGCCGGCGGCGAAAAAGAAACCCAGAAGTTGAAGAAGGGGGATCTGGGAATCCGGGAACCTAAAAATCTTCAACTTAACCTTATAATACCTATATAGGTGATAGAAAGACAGACAGACAGACAGACAGATACGCGAGCCCTTTTTGCTGAGACAGTTGGGAAACGGAGATACAACTAGGGTTGCATGTTACCTCCGATCACCCTTTTTTTGGAGGGTGATATTTCTAGCCGGTCAACATACACAGACTAGAGCCTGATCCTTTCATTTTTCTTCAACTACCTCCATATATATATATGGGATAAACACTCTACTTTAACTATACCAGCCCACCCTAGAATTACCTTCGATAACAGTTTATCCGCCCCAGAACAGAACAACTGGCCACCTGGGATGGATGAAATGTACAGAAACCCATAGCCAGTCCAGCAACCGAGCAAAGGTCTTGATTGATTGATTGATTGATTGCAGAAAATAGCACCAACAAGCCCATAAAAGCTATACCAAAAAAAGATACCTATCTGATTTTCAATCTTGAACTGGGATGATCGGGCGGGCCATTAATACTATAGGGAAAGATATGCCATATATATATACCACCAACACACGCAATAAAGGGATGATGATGGCCGACGAGGAGAGGAAGAGAAGACTACCGGGCTTCTGAAGCATATGTTTTTATGTATACTGATCTTGATCTTTGATCTGATCGTGTCTGGTTTCTTCCCCTCGTTCCTATATACAATTATGTTTTGAATCGCCAGGTTACATAGATATAGAATATCGCAACAGACGTAATAATTATAAAACCATAACTTACATATAAAAAAACAAATCATATATTTGAATCCCAATGTGCATAGTATTTAATAAATCCCCCAATATTCCAGAAACTCCGCCACCAACCCCAAGAAGTATTTTGACAGGCTTGGCATCGGAATTAGTCAATTACTTTTTATTTTCGGAATGTCAACTTAGAACTATATGCCTGTCTACACCTTTCAACTAAACAGCTATCATATCACAGATACTCCCATTTCCTTCACCATTTGACGCAGTTACCAAAATCTATAATAATAATAATAAAAAGAGAAAAAAACCGCAGCCAAACATCCCCCCGCTCCTACAACTAACCCCGCCCTCCAGGCTCTTCCACCCTCTCCGTCACAACCACAAAACAACCGGCCCCCTTAAACAAGACATATACACACATTATATACACCATGGACTCCACAATGAACAACCTCCTAAAATGGAGCATCGAAAACTCCGTCCCCTCCACCGATAACCCCTCCACAACCACCGCCCCCTCCGCCACATCCCCCCCCCGCGCCCCCCGCTCCCTCTCCCCCACCGCCCTCCAACGCCTCCTCCTAAACACCCCCTCCGACGCCGAACTAATGAAAAACTCCATGGCCGCCATCCGTTCCCCAGCCATAGCCATAGACGACAAACTAATCGCCTTCGATAACTTCGAGCAACTCGTCGAGAACCTCGATAACGCGAATAACCTCGGCGTGCTGGGGTTGTGGGAGCCGTTGGTGGAGGAGTTGGAGGCGGAAGAGGCTGGGAGGCGGATGATGGGGGCGTGGTGTATAGGTACGGCTGTGCAGAATAATGTTGGGGCGCAGGGGATGGTATGTTTCTTATTTTTCTTATTTTTCTTATTTTTCTTCTTCTTCTTCTTCTTCTCTTCTTCTTCTATGACATGAAAGCTAAACAACTTATATATACAGCTCCTCTCAAAAGCCCCCACAGCCCTCTTCACCCTCTTCACTCTCTCCCAAAACGACCCGGACACCACCGTCCGGCGCAAGGCTGTCTACGCACTTTCTTCCGCCATCCGCAATCACCAGCCCGCCATGGATGAGCTGCTGCGCCATCTACCCGAAGATGTAAAGAAGGAGGTGGGCGAGAGTATCGACGCCAGCGATATGGGTGGTGTGGATAGGCTGGTTAACTGGTTGAGGCGCGCTTTGGTTTAAATAATAGAAAATGCATAGAGAATTGAAATTTTTTTTTTTTTTTTTTTGGAGGGGGGCGGGGTTTGGCTCTGCGTTATTTACTACTTATGGATTTATATGTAATGGGTTAGGATATATGTTTACGGGCGTTTTCGCGGGATAAAAAAAATGGATGTTTTATCTTGTTTAACTTGATTTGACTTGGGACCTGCGTCAAAGAAGGATGTTAGGTCGTGTGATAGATACCTAATGCAGCATTTGCTGAATCGCTATCTATTTAGCGCGTTATATGAATTTCCAGAAACCAGGATAAATAGGCCGAATGGGATGGTTTAATACATTGAACAAAGTTCGAGTTTAATGAGATAACAATATCAGGAAAGAAGAAAGAAGAAGAAAAAGAATCAGAATGCACCACAGACGCCGGGGATAACTTAACCCTGCAAAAGACAAAAAAAGACCAAATCAATCGGGCCCGAAAATAACGACGAGTACAGGCAAGGGGGCGAGCGGAGAGCAGAAACTGTAACTGAAATACGGGGAAATACTCCTCGGAAGATTTCAAAGGTGCTGCCTTATCATGATCTCGAAGACACTCTACTACAACGTCAGGCTGTATGTATAATCCTCTTCCATATTCTGCGATACCCACAGGACAGCAGAGCTAAAAATGTCGGATTGACAGCACGCGTCAGTATATCTATGCATTCTCCGCAGGGTTACATAGAGAAATGGAGAGACAGCCTACCTCATCATAATCAACGCGTTGGCAATAACATTCGCAATTCCAAAGTATACCGTCTGCAACGGATAGTCCTTAAGAACGTATTTAAGAACCAGGACAGTCTACAGACAACCATATTAGCCATATTCCCTCCCCTCACCCGCCCCCAATCCAACTCTCTGTCAGTCAATACATACCACACTCCCCGCCAACCCCCCCGCCAACAACGCAAAGCCCAAAAACAGCACAAAGCGCGCTTTCCACGCAACCCCATTCCCAGAATAACTAAACGAATCTGCACTCAACCGCGACTTCTCGATGGAATTGATCACTAGCATGCCTAGCGCGGAGCAGATGCCTGGGATCCAGTCTACGAATTTAATGTGGACGAAGCTGCCGTTTTTGGAGCTGTGGGAAAAGGCGGCGGCGTCGATGAGGAAGAAGAAGCCGAGGGAGAACTGGTAGGATGGATATTTAGTTAGTTATATAGGAGTATAGAAGTATGGGAAGCGGAATAATGCGGCCTAGCCTCAAGACAAGGGGGGGGGAAGGTTTTGGAACGCACCAGACCACCAGAAGCGTAGATTCCTGCCGTGTGCGCGTTGGCGCTACTTAGCCATCGCGGTTTGGTGAAGCGGAAAAGGCGGTTATCCGAGTCGTCCATGACGGGCTGTTTGGTTTAGGATGTGATGGGTCAGGGAGAGGGGGGGGAGGGAGGGAGAGAGATGCGGCGATGGATAGGGAATATGTATCTAATTCATAAAAGAGCGCAAAGGAAAGATCACGAATATAGCCTCCCCCTGATATATATTTGACTGTTAGCTCCCGGGCGAGCTTCTGTGGTTTTGTATTAGTTGATTGTTTTGCGGGTGTTTGATATCTCGTTCAGTTCAGTTCGTTCTCGAGCAGCGACGTCAGAAGGAGTTGGGTCACGTGAATTTAAGCATAATAGTTACCGGGGTATTGTTGCTCCGACGCCAAGATATATCATATATAAAAGGGTATGTATATATTCTAGCCTGAAGAGAACACAGCTCTTCAAATAAATAATATATGTTATAAAGTAGCCCTTACGTCTCACAAAACAACCTCAACACCCCATCCACAAGATCCGTAGCTTTCTCCCTTTGCAGAACCGGCACGCCCACACCCACCGCCGCTCCCATCTCAGAAGAAGTCTTATTTAATCCCCCTTCCCCTCCCCTCACTACCGCCGAACTTCCTGCAGCAGTAGCACCAGTCGTAGCATCCTTCAAATACCGTCTCAACGCAAACGACGCCGCACGATAGGTAGCATGATACATAGCTTTAAAGGCGTCGTCTTCGTCTGTATCGGGAAGAGCTGCTGCAGCAGCAACAGTAGTAGGGATAGCGGTGGATGTGGCTGTGGAGGGTCTTGAGTATATTTGCGTTTGCGATTGTGATTCCACCGTCGTCGTCGGGGTTATAATAGAAGAATCAATATCCGTCTCTGATAGTGGTGATCGTTTCTGCTGAGTTGTAGCGGCCGAGTTGCCTATGCGATAATTCCGATGGAATCCATATAGACGCATGCATGTTAGGATGCTCCGTGTTAATAGTGCTTTGTTTGCCGCGATGGTTTCAGACGGTGATGCGGAGGCCATCGTCATAGCCTGCTGTGATGGCGATATCTGTGTATCTAGCTGTTGTTGCTGTGGTAGAAGGGGTGCAGGTGTGCTTCTCCGACTAGAGACACTCGATGTCCGTGTCCGTGGCCGTGCACCGGTGTTAGAATTGGAATTGCGTATATGCGCCAACAACGGCGTAGCAGGCGAAGATTGCTTGGGCACCCTCGTAATCCTACTAATCGATAGCGTTCGTGGTTTATGCGATCTGCTGCTATTACTATTATTACTACCCCTATCAAAGGGGGATATATCCAACGGCTCCTTCGTAACCTTCGGAATTGTCGAATTCGATAACGACAAACTTCGCGACATGAGCTGCGCAACCGCCTCACCACCTTTCCGCCGGACCTTTTTATGGTATTCAGTCGCCGCGTCGAAAATGTTTGCCATCCGCTTCCGTTTGGGGCATGGGGATAGCTGCTCAGGGAGGAACTCCGCGAACGGCTCGTTATCGTTATTGTTATTGTTATCGTTATCATTATCATTATCATTATCATTATCATTATCAGTTAAAGAGCCCGGCTCAGGACTAAGTGGTGGAGATGGTAAAGCTTCAGCTCTCGCAATGAGTGCGGAACAAAGCGTGACAGCATAAATACGCAATTCCCTTTCTAAAACGCTGCTTTCATTGTCATTCTTATTCGCCGGGTTAGGATCTGGGAAAGCAGGGGATGACGACGGGGGAGGAGTTGGCGGCCGCTTGGAATGCAGGGAAGGTAAACTAAGAACTCCATACACCAGGAGATCCGTCACAATATTGCTAGAGTCATTGGCAGTACCGCGCCGTTGGGGCTCCTCAACAGCCAAAAGCACCCCTGTTGGACACTGGATAGGGAGCGAGTCATCCAGGCTGTCGTCAGTGTCCTCGTCACAGACGACACTACTTAACAGTCTGCATTTCCACCATTCTGCAGACTCCAAGTCTTTGATATGGACCTCGAGAACGGGGCCTGTACGAGCGTAATAAGGGATAAGGGCGGGGTTAACAGAGGCGCGGACGGAGAGCTTGGTATCCTTGGGTAGGGTGCATTGGCCAGTCAAAAATGGATCGAGCAGCGAGACCTTGCCTGGAGGTAGACGGGTTAATTATCAATGCGCTCGGATCTCAGCTGGGATCGTATTTTGCATATACCTTTCCCATGCGAAGAATCCCCAGTGCCAGTGACCGGGCCTGACCAGACCTCCATTTCCTGGCGGCGGGGATAAGACACCCGCGAGTCTCACTGCATAGCGCGGCAATTGAGTGGAATTAACGTATACGAAACATAAGCTTCTATGGGTAGTCGTATCAATTTATCGTATAGCATAGATCACGGCATTCTAACAATTTCACAGCCCATCAATGTTGAAGTTTTGTTGAAGTTTTTTGCATGACGTTGAAGCTTGGAAGACGCGATGTCACGTGGTTGTTAAACGCCAGCGTCATATCACTATAATTCAACACGACAAGAAGGGTATCTGAAGATATGGATTGGAAACTGCATAGATATGATATTGTACATGTACAACGCCAAAATATAAACAGATGAATAGCTAGGTAATTGGAGAAGGGTACAAAAATAACACTGATATCGATGTTCAAGACCCAGCCCAGGTCGTGCTTGTATGGCGAAACCCGGGAAAAGAATATATTGGTATTAGCATCCATACAACGAACAGCTCGAATATGATCTTTCAGGCTTTGCAATATGACCTCAGCATACGTAAAAAAACAAATGCATGCACACACACACTCGAAGAAAACAAAACAATGAGAAAACCAATAACCTAAACCCCCAAAGAAAGATCATGAACGCAACAGGGGAAAACGTAAAAAGTAAAAACAGAAAATCACAGGCTCCTGGACACATAGGGTAAATAAAATGAAAAGGCGGGAGCTAATAATAACGGGAGAATATGGTTAAAATAGGCGGCGACAACCAAAAAAATAGCAAACACAGCCCTGAAATCTAGCATACTTAGAACTCTTCCTGCTCCTGGAAAAACATCGAGAAACTAATAATGGTGATGTATATCAACAGTCCGCCCAGGATCGACATGACCATCGCGGGAATCTGGATTGCGCCGCTATGCGCCAGGAGGGCTGGGAGGGCTATTGATTTAGGCAAACACATTCAAGTCAGCAGGCGCCTTGATATAGGTCCTTATATGGACTGAAACGTGAGGTTTGAGTGTAAAGAGTGCCACTGCAGCTAGAAGCACTTTAATCATGCCCTGGGGGAAAAAGGAAAACATGGGGGGAAAAAAACTCACCAATCCCCATCACAACCAGGAAACCCGTACACCATCGCCCAAAATCAACCACAGCGCTCCCCGCGCTCTCCATGAAGTCATCTGGGTTGGCACAGCGGCTGCATATCCAGTTCGGTAGCGGAGCAATCACATATGTCGCAACGACGAGAAGCGGGAGATAGTTATGCCACAGCGCAGCGGAGAGGATGACGAGGAGGAAGCCGATTGCGAGGACCTGTTATTCCGGGTAGATAGGTGGTTAAACAAACGTGGATATCAAATGGAGTGAGGAGAAGAGGATGTCATACGAAGGAGAGGGCGATAATGGTTTTCAAGCCCGCTGTCATGATTGCGGCGCGGAGGGGTTGTTTCGGAGGAGGATGGTGGGATAGGAGGGGGGGGGTTGATGTCACCGCTCCAGCTTTGATATAACTACCACGGGCGCGGGGCGGGGCGGTGGGAATATCAGGAGGAGTTGATAGGGCGTGACTGAGGTCTCTCTAGCAATTATCTCAGCCACAAACAAATGATATTAAACTAATTAATCCAGTTGGTGTAGGACATGGATCGATCAATCAATCTATGTATGTTATGTATGTTGATATCAGATCCATTTAGACTACAGTCAGCAATTACATAATGTTGAATCTAACCCGATCTGGACTGAAGCTCTACCGCGTCACTTTGGATCTGCCTGAGAGATATCAAACCACATACAGAACTACATACATCTAACTACTAATTACAACGGGAATATCTAATTACAACAGGAATATAGCTTTAACTCCTGTGATACCCATTCCTCAGTTACCCCGTGTCTATTCATCATGTTCAGGAACAACTATGACAACGATTCGGTGACCTTGTAAGCAGACACTCAGACTATCAGATAGATCCAATTCCACTGACCAGGCAATCCACACTGCAGCTCGCCGCAAGGCCGAATCTTCCAAGTCGAATATGCCCAAGAAGCAGTAAAGCAGGGCTCAGTAGTTGTTGGGATCGCCAGCAAGACACATGCCGTCCTAGTGGCTCTGAAAGTACGTACCCAGCTCCCCATACATACAGAAACTCCCACAACTAATATATATATACACACACAGCGCAACGCCGAAGAACTCTCCTCCTACCAAAAAAAGGTAATCCCCATAGACCAGCACCTAGGCATCGCCATCGCCGGCCTAGCTTCCGACGCCCGCGTCCTCTCAAACTTCATGAAACAGCAATCCCTCGCCTCAAAAATGACCTACGGCCGCCCCATCCCGCTCGAACGCATCGTCAACCAAGTCGGCGACCGCGCCCAGACAAACACGCAACACTACGGCAAGCGGCCCTACGGCGTCGGCCTGCTCGTGGCGGGTATCGACGACGCGGGACCGCATTTATACGAATTCCAGCCATCGGGCATGACGCATGAGATGGTTGCGTGTGCGATTGGGGCGCGGAGTCAGATGGCGCGGACGTATCTGGAGCGCCATTTGGAGAAGTTTGAAGACTGTGGGAGGGAAGAGTTGATTCAGCATGGGCTTAAGGCGTTGAAGGAGAGTTTGTCGCAGGATAAGGAGCTTACGGTTGATAATACGACGGTCGGGGTTGTCGGGGTTGGTGGTGGTGTTGGGAAGGGGAAGGTTGAGGCGTTTAGGTTGTATGAAGGGTTGGAGGTCGCTGGGTTCTTGGAGAGTGCGAGTAATGAGGGGGTACAGGCGGAGGGAGAGGGCGCGGAGGGGCAGTCGATGGAGGTTGATTCATGATGATGTGATTATGGTGGATACTGGTTGATTGGTTTCTTTTATTTAAATGCGATCTTCTGTTTATTGAAATTACCCTAGATATTAAGGTCTTGTTCGTTGATGTTCTGTGTTGTTGTGTTTTCTAGCCATGAATCTGTTTAATCGGAATAGATGACGTTTTCTATCCCCACGATATTTAGAATGTGATATCTCATTTATTAATGAGCTGCTAATAATGGAATTTATAGCTATGGCAAGCAGGCAATATGCCCCGTAACCAGAAAGCAATGGAACATAAAGTTCATAACGCTAATAATAAAAAAGAGACTCAGCCTACCAGAGCTATCCTATCCCCTTACCTCTACTTCATCCCCTCCCCTAAGTAGACGCCCAATTCAACGAATACCTCCCCTTACTAAGCCTATACTCCTTCAACGCCCCCAAAACTTCATCGACACTCCGACACTCCACCAAAATCCCCTTGTTCAAATTATTCACAAACCCTTCCTCCACACTCTTCTCCACCCACTGCAACAACCCGTCCCAGTACCCATCAATGTTCAACAACACAATCCCCACATGATGAATCCCCAGCTGATTCCACGTAACCATCTCCATGGCCTCCTCTAGCGTCCCAAACCCACCTGCAAGAACCACAAACCCACTCCCAGGACCCCCCTCCATAACCTTCTGCGCCATCGTCCGCTTGCGCGTGTGCATATCCGGCACAAGCGTCGTCATGCCATACTCGGACTCACCTAGCAACGCCGCCCGCTGCTCCGCCTGCTTCGGATCAGTCAGAAGAACAACCCGCTCCGGCGCCTTCCCGCCCGCCTGCTCATTCGTGGCCGTAAGGGCTGTCCTGTACCCATCCTCAATCTTCACGAGGGCGGTGGGGATCACGCCGTGGACGGCCTTCGGGCCCGAGAGCGAGACGAGGGTACGTGCGAGTTCACCCATGATGCCGCCCGTGCCGCCGCCGTAGACGAGGGTGATGTTTTCTTTGTGGAAGATGTGGGCAAGGGCGCGGGCAGAGGCGAGGTGGGCGGGGGAGGTGCCGCGGTGGGCGCCGCAGCTAGCGCGGGGTTAGTTTCTTTATTGCTAGATTGCTTTTTTTTGGAGGGGCGATGACTCACAAGACGCAGATTACGGTTGGTTTATCCGCGTTGGCGGTGGTGGTGGCGGCGGTGGAAGCCATGTTGGGATAGATGGTAGGTGAGAGATATTTGATTGATGGTAGTTTCAAGGTTTCTCCTCGCTGGTAGCTCTTTGTAAATATGTTTCTCAGCATGTATATAGACCTGTCTCCTTATACAAGCCACGAGCAAAGGTCCCTCGATGCGATGAGATGCGATGACTCAGTAGCCAGACGCGGGGCGTATCCAAACGTGGGGGGTATTCTGCGAACAGTAAACCTCTAGAACGTCTGGAACTCTATGTCTAGCTAACAGTAGAGCTAAGAAAAAAGGAAGCTGAATAGACGGGGAAGATAAAATCAGAATGATGATGGCTATGTATCTGTCTTTCTGTCTATCTCTATATGATGTCTGTGTTTGTGTTTTTATATAGAGGAGGTGGAATGGGCAGGCGCAGGGTTCGGCGAAGTTACGTCAGCGGAGGTACGGAGATAATTTCGAGTCGTCAGAGGTACGAAGTATATATGTATGCGTTATATGCGAAATTGTACGGAGTATGTGTAAAAGTTGTGGAAAATAAATCAATACCCCTCCATTTACACCTCTACCGCCTTTGTAACTCCTGGTATTTTCCCCCAGTTAAATAAACCCAAAAATATACCTAATGCACCACCAGATAAAAAATAGAAAAAGAAATAAAGAAGCCAATAACTTTAAAAGAGCGATATAGAATCACGAACTACCCGTCCCCGTAGCCAAGGATGCCACTGCAGTAGACGATATCTTACTCTTCTTCCTCTTAACCCTCTCCCTCCCCCCTCCAGGCGTGGTAGGACTCTTCTCCCCTCCCTTTCCCGCCTTTCCTACAACCCCAAGCGTAGCCGGATCAGTCTTGATAGTAGGTGGCGCCGCTGTTGTTCCTGCTGTCGCCGCTGCTGCTGCTGCGGCTGGTGTCCCCGGTTTACTCATACCGCCCCCTACACCAGCAGATGGAGCGGGCGTGGGGGCCTTGGATGCCTTATTATTAGTAGACTGCCGCATCGCCACTAGCAGCGGCTCTGTGGATGTCCTGCCGATGATGAAGGAGCCCGGTTCACCTAGTAAGGGCGCATCGTCCATGAATTCGTCACCGTAGCGGGAGAGGAGATTGAAGGCTTCGGCGAGGCTGCGGGAGTCTTGCATTGTGGTAGATGATGAGGTTAGCGGGGATGTGGGTGTGGATGTGGAGGTTGAGGGTTGTTGTGTTGTTGTTGTTGTTGCTGGCGGGACGCTTCCGCCTTTGGATTGTGAGGAGATGTCGGGCATGGGTGTGTTGGCGATGCTTTGTTGGCCGGATTGTTGGCCGCCCGGGCGGGATGCTTCGAGGGATTTGGGAACGGGGGGCATGTATGTGTGGCCATATGAGGCGGAGAAGATGGGTAAAGGCGATGCGACGGAGAGGGCTTTTGTTAGGGAGGTTACCGTTGAGAGCTACAATGATAGTTTGTCAGTAATGCTGCTTACGAATAAAGAAGAGAAAGGGGCTGGATATTTCTCCTATAACATACCATCCGGCTCCCCACAATCTTCAAAACCGACGGCGCCATATAGACCGAATCCCCCACGACAAAATACGTCGCGAGAACCTGAATCTCATCATCACCTCCCGCAACCCCCGATCCCAATCCCGTCCGCTTCTTCCGCACCTGTTTCCGAATCACCCACACATTCGACGGCTCCTGCGGTAGCCTTTGCGGTTGTTTCCCGCCCGCCGCCGCAGCGGCCGTAGCAGCAGCCTCCTGTAGCGGATCATGCACGACCATGAACTCCAGACCCTGCATGGTCTTCAGTCGGCCCTCGAAGGCCTCGCGCGTCTCGATGAAGGAGCGGAAATTCTCATTATAGGAGGCTTGGATGGCGAGGGAGGCGTTGTTGGACGTTGGGTCAAAGAAGGGGGATTCGGCGAAGTAGAAAAGGACTATTTAATATTTATATATATACATTTTTAGCTACTGTCTCATTTGCTGTATGATATATATATATATATATATATATATGTATATATACGTACTGTTGTTTGAATGGAGGAAGCCGCCCATCATCTGCACATGGTGTGGAGAGCGCCAGGTAATTTCCTCCAGCGGGACCTCAGGCTGGGCGGCCATGGTGAGTGGCGGGTGATGGGTGATTGGAGATGGGCGGGGAGTAAAGGAAAATGGATGAGAGGATTAGGATTTAATCGAATCTATA